>KZ652189.1:157030-173177 GCA_001010745.2 Gerris buenoi
CCCCCCCCCCCCCCAACTACCCTTAAGCAGAGATACACCAGTGTATTGAGTAGTAGTTTGTGCTTGTCACATGACCTATGAATGACTTCTATTTGAACTTAGTATTATAGGTTTAGGGTTTAGTTCAACCTTATTCTCTTGAGTCCAAGGGGGTTAATTTGTTTATTAATACATATTTCTGTTTTCTTGATTTTATTTTATTATTAATTACTAATAATTAATATAGTTTGGAATAAATTAAAAAAATTGATAACTTCAAAATGGCGGCCAATATCAAAATGAAATTTAATGGGCATGTTTGTCATACAGAGAGGTACATTCGTGCCAAATTTCAACTCGATCATGACCATTTTTAATTTATTACGATTTTTTAAATTTTTGCTGAGTCAGAAAACTGGGTTCAAGATGGCGGAAAAAGTTGATTTTTCGGGCGGCACCACTACAGGTAATGACTGATTTTTCTGGCAAGTTTCAACTCTCTAGGTTAAATACCTTGGGGACTAAAATGATAACACACATACATACAGACGTCATGCTGAAAACCACTCAGGAGGTCTTAAAAACACCCAAAACAGATAATTCCATTGAAATCTCAAAAAAAAAAAATGATTGTGAAAACAATACTTTTCCTACTACAGGTAGTGAGGAAAAGTAAAAATAAAAGTGGTTGATTGTGTTGTTCTCACTTAATAATTATAATGTTTAAATATTAATTATTATTCCACATATCTCATTGCCAACGCTTAGTCCGTCCGCACACGGAGCAACTCAAAACAAACTCAACTGGAAACTCCAGTCATTTTTGAGTTGACAGAAAGCAAACCCAGTTTGTATTGAGTTGCTCCGTGTGCGGTGTCCCATTCAATTACACAGGTTGAAACTCATAGTCAACTCAAAAATGACTGGAGTTTCCAGTTGAGTTTGTTTTGAGTTGCTCCGTGTGGGGAGGACCTTAGATTCAGTCTTCTTCAGAAATTATAAGCATTGTGTCACTATAGCCGCAGAATCTGGTGAACTGTTGGAATAAAAATGATAGTTGATAAAGAGCAGGTTGCCATCAGGGGAAGGGAGTGGTGAACAATGACAGAGTGTGGTGGAGCCTTTGGTAAATATTTTAGAGAGAGTTGCTGGGAATAGAGTCTGAATTGGACTTAACTTTGGTTTAATGCCACTAGGAGAAAAGATTTTTAAGGAATTAAATAAAGTTTAAAAAAAAAAAAAAAAAAAAAAACTATACCTTCACCACTTCATTTTCTCTTAACTCTAAAGCTGGCCAACCTGAAAATAAAATAAAATTTGACAATTTACATTTTTTTTTTCTATTGTTAGCCATTTATCACTAATATATATTTATACAAAAACAGCTATAAAAACCTAAACACTTGTGTTAAGACACTAAATTACTAACAAGGCACAACATTTTGTATTTTAATAAAACTAAACATTTTAATTGTATAAATAGTTACCATAATTTTCAGGGGAGCATAAAGTCACATCTGAAGCCCATTTAGGTAATGCACTGTTTGAAATGTCTGCAAAATTAAATTAAAAATTATGAACGTTGAATTTTTAAGTTAAAAATTAAATATGCAAATGCACAATTCCCAAAAATGTGGTAAACTTGAAAATTTATATTTTTTTAGATTTCCGGGTGGGGTATTAAATGAAAGCTCAATTTTCTTAGTTGAAATTGAATCTGAGAGTATTTTACGTTAAATAAAGTTATATTTTCTAAAGCTTTTTGCCTACATTTAATAAATAAACGACAGATTAATTCAGAAGAGAATTTATTACGTTATGCAAAGGATGATGTCCAAGTGCAAGCTATCAAAGAGTCAGGAATTTTTAAACAATTTTAAAATTTTATATACATGATTTAAGAATACATTTTGAGTATGGCCCAATCTAAAATTACTCCTAGTATAATGGTTAAAGTGTAACTGGTGTTAGTGTACTACTAACGTACAGGAGGTACCCAAGTTCAACTCCCCCGATATCCCATAAGATTTCTAGTACTAATCAAATCAATCATAGAATTTCACTTAGGGGTAAATAATACGGAGTGATAGTGAACATATGAATATTGTCACAACTATTGACTATTTTAAAAATTTGCATGTTGAGCAACCAGAATAGGTCCCCAAACTGTCCTTACTGGATATGTTATGGACACCCTATGGACATTAGAAGGGCATTGGGTCAGCTTTAAGATGTCCAGAGGCAAACTATTTATCAACCCAGGGATGTGCCAAATGACCAAGTGACTTGTCCTGTGGATATCGTAAGGACAAAGTCAGACTACTTGGGTTAGTACCATGAAAAGAAATTCATTAATTAAATAATATATTTTTGTCCTAAATAATAGAATTTTTATGCTTAAAATAAGTAATTATACTATGAACATATTCATAAAAGTTTTCCCAAAAAATAAATAAATAAAATAATAATAATTACCATGGCGAAGTTCAGGAGAATGAGCCCACGGTTCTTTAATTGCTACTTCAAGCCTTCCTAAAAAGTGAGATTATTTTTAATTAGATAATGAATGAATTTTTAGTAACTTGTCTACTTCACAATTTGAACAGAATTTACCTCTAGCAGTAGATTTCTTCCTCGTACTTTCTTTTTTACACTGAAAAAATAACCCTTATTAATAAATATAAAACTCTCTATTTTGAATATTAAAACCAATTCTTATGAAAAAAATAAGTCATATTCTTTTCATTGACTAATTCACAATTAGCTCTATTAACGATATCATCAAATAGGCTAGGTCAAAATAGCGTTCACTATTATACTCGGACATTCCTTACTTTTAATAAAAGTAGTATGGTATTAAAGCAAAAAACATAAGATTTTCCATTAGAACTCTTGTCTCATTAATATTTATATTTAAATATGTTCAATATACAATTCATACATACATTTTTCAGGGGTGAGACTTCACAAAAACAATATGATCAATCTCTTTGATGTAGTGTTAGTTTTTTTTTTTAAGTTAATAGTTAAATGAAGAATTACTTATTTTGTCATTTTATTTCCATTATTACTTAAGTAAAAGTTTAGAACTAAATTAGGACTAATTTGCACTAATATTATTTTACAGCTTCTATAGCTAAAGTTTAAGGATTTATTCATTTTCGGTAAAATCCACGAGTTTATAGATTCTTGTCTATATTATAATTTAGACTAAAAAATAAAGCTATAAGATCAATTTCTAGAGGCCAAGCCCCTCCCAGTGACTAGATGTTTAGTCACAAAAGCCTGTACCTTTTGAGTTTGCCTAGTTGGCCCACCCTACTAGCCACCAAAATCTCAAACTCTTATTGTCTCTTCCCATTTTCTTTATTTTCCCATGCTGTGGGAATAAAAAAAACACCTAGGTTCCAGTATAAACTTTCCTTCATCCTTGGAATCATTGAATAATCTCTTAAAGGAAAAATGCTGATAAGTAGGTGTAGCTCGAGGTTTAGGTGGATGAAATATCTAGGTAACTCTAAAATATTGTATTTATTGGGAAAGCACATACCTAGCAGCAGTTAGGTATAGGTTGCCACTTACATGGAGGTTAGTGTGATGAATTTGAATAACAAAATGGTTTGTTTTTACATCGCCACTTACCTCACTCCTTGAGAGGGTGGCAGAGTTTTAATTAGTCCCCTTCACTACCAATTTTAATAAATAAATACCTTCATAAAAAATTAATTATTTTTGAGCCTAAATTAATACATTAACATATTATTTGTTAGTTAAATTATTTCTGCTCGACTTATTCAAGATTAATTTTATTTAAGGATCCAAAAGAGGTTTAATAGTACTTTAAACAATATATAAAAAAAACCTCAGCATGCGTTTACACTTAGAATTCTATCTAATTAATTATTATCGATGGCTTACCGAAGAATTATTGACTTTCGTTTTCACTGCATACTGACGCTCTTCTAAATTTAAAACATTGTGTAAGAAATTTAATTAAACAATTTTAGGCTTTAATACAAAAATCTTCCCTTCCAATTGACCTATTTTTAGGGTTTCAAGGTCATCCTATAAACCCTTATGCTTTTGGTAGTTTATCTGTCAGTCCATCACATCTTGGATCATATCTCCCGACCTATTGTAGCTAGAGATTTGAAATTTGGTATACAAGTTAAACGTTTTTTTCCCCAAAAAACAGGAAAAATGTAGAGAACTTCACAACTAAAATTTCCACGATCATCAAGCAATTACGAATTTTATTATAATTATAGCCCCAATCTTACAGTACACTTTTAACTTGAAGTAAAATGCATATAACTTGCTTGTTCGTAAGAAAATATCAGTTTTAATCGACATCNCCCCACTACCCCCATAAGGACATGTCTGAAAACGAGGAAAAAAGACAAAAATATTCATCTCTGGGGGCCAAGATTTAATATAAAATAGTCAAATTTTATAACCAACTATGGTGACCCAAAATTTTTATTTTTAGTAATTTTTAAGTGGGGTATCATTTTAAAGGTTTGAAATGTAGATCACAAATATGTAAAGACCACTTAAGGAAGCACAAAGAAATAAAGAGCCGCAACTTTTATTCCATCTTTGCAACATTAAAAAAAAAAAATAAAATAAAAAATAAAGCTTACTAGATAAATTCCGGGAGGCCTGATTAGTTCTCGACTGAAAAATAAAAAATAACACATATTTTTATTTTTATTGCTTGTTTTAAAGAAATGTATATTTATTGTTATAAATATTTACTTGTAATCTCGCACTCCCATACTATTATTTTTCAAAACTATCTAATATTATTATCAGTTATTTACCTTGGGTGCTTGAGCGCTTCGTCGGTGAAAACAAGCTGTAAAATAATAAATCATATGAATAAACAATACTTAAAACGTGTAAATAAGTAATTTAAAACACAAACAAAAAAACAAAACAAGAGATCTTAACATAAAATGTATTTGATCAGCAGACTATCTTGTGGAGAGTTATAATATTTATTACATTACTTATTATATTAATAGTTTTATTGAACTGAATAATTAGGTTCCATAAAATGAAAATGAAGCTTTCCATTAGGCATGTAGAGGAGTCACTTATCATTATATTGGTTATATTGGTTGCTTACTGTGGAACAATGGGTTCCAATGTAGTTTATACTATTTTTAAAAAAAAATGGCGTCGAGGGATGAGTTGGACAGTTAGTACCATTCATCACACACTGTCCCACTCATCCCCCCTATCACACGCACATCATACCTATTTCTTTTTTTGGTTAACTACTTTCTTACTTATTTAGTATTCCTTCTATTTAAGTACTCAAATGAATTGTTTTCATGATTTCAGTTGCAAAATCAGGAGTTTTGGTGTGTGTCCAAAGTATCCCACCCCTGTGTCCAATGTATCCCACCCATTGGGATACATTGGACAAAGTGAAGGTTTTGGGAAAACATAACAAATAATATTATTGTTTTTTTAAGTCGCTATAAGTCTGGAATATGTTAGTTAGGATCTCTATGTATGATAATAATACAAAAGCGAAAAAGTTCATGCAAAACTGTGGCTCTCACGGCCTCTAAAAAAAAAGTGTCCCAACCATCCCCGCCCTCCCCTATACTTTAGATGAGAGGAGCAGAAAATATATTAACAATTGTTAANTTTTTTTAAGTCGCTATAAGTCTGGAATATGTTAGTTAGGATCTCTATGTATGATAATAATACAAAAGCGAAAAAGTTCATGCAAAACTGTGGCTCTCACGGCCTCTAAAAAAAAAGTGTCCCAACCATCCCCGCCCTCCCCTATACTTTAGATGAGAGGAGCAGAAAATATATTAACAATTGTTTTCATGCATTCAAAATACTTTTAACATCAAACTACTACAAGAACTAGACAGGCAGCCAATGTCCAACAAAAATACAACGAGATTCTGCAAGCAAAGACCATTTGTTTGCAACAGTGCATCTTTTTTTTTAGAAAATAGGACACTACTAGTAGGTACAGGAGGACTCACAATATAAATAAGTAAACAAAAATAATTGCTTGGAAGAAAAGGGTGTAATATCTTACCTGGTTGAGTCAAATGACTAAATCCATGGTACAATTGCTCCTCCAACTGTCTCTCCACTTCTCTAGTTATTTCTTGGAAAGTGCAAATTGGAAAATTTAAAGTTAAAACATTATTTAAGAAAAACCAAATCAAACCAAAAAATATTTATATTTTATTGATGCTAAATTAAATGTATTAAATAGTTTGTGGAATGGTCACTTTCCTAAAGTATAGAGCCATGATTCCTTAATGGTATTAAAATAAAATAAAGACCTATTAACTCAGACAAAATAGTAAGGTTTAAGCTTAAGTTCTAGAGACTGGTAAAAATAATTAGACTAAATGAAATTTATTGATTTAGGTCTAAAAATATGAGTTACGCATTGTAACAAGATGAAGGTGTGAAAGTAAAGAGAAGAGATCTAGATAGTGTTGTAAAAGATAAATATGTGTATGATTACAATTCCGATTTGATGAACCTGCAGATAGTCAGTTTCTGGGCAGAGCCTCTAATAGTAAGCTTCTCTTAGATCCATGTTCTACCACCATACATACTTGTATTAAACTCATTCCTAGTGAATATCTTTGATTTAATTGCGTTACCTTTTCGTAGCCCCAAGGCGAATCATAAAATGAACTGGCAGTGTCATAACATCATCTCCCAGCCTATTAATGATCACCCTTCACCTGACTAGTCACTCCAGGCTCGACAGTTATTTATGCTCATAATTTATATAATTTGAATTATTAAAACTACAGTAGAGTCTCGCTAATCCAGACCTTGCTAGTCCGGACATCTGGTTAATCCAAACGGACCTCAATACTTTAGTAAAACAAAACTTGCATTTATATCAATAAGATAATTTTTTTTTTTTTTTTTTTTATCATAAATCAATTTTTAGATTTAAAAAATGTACCTGTGTTGAAACTAAACCATCATTTTTATGATAAAGACATTGATTTTAATAGTTTACCCAGCTAATTAATTAAAAAAACATTCTTAATTAATTGTGTTTAAATATATGCTAAACTATGAGTAATTTTTATATTTACAAGAGTTTTCTTTTTTAAATATATTTTATATAAGTGACAAAAAAAATGAACAATAATTACCAGGATCCTCAATTCTCCCAGGATCATGCATATGCTTAAATCTTACAGTAGGTTTGTTCTCTGTTTGTACATTACACTGAGGTTCATAGGCTCCTGAAACTTTAAATATAGATTAATTTTATTTTATTATGTGAATATCCAACACTCTGTTTACACAATTATGCACTAAAAAAGTAGTAAAAGTATAATGTTTCATATCGTCATTTGTAAATCTAATAAGTTCACCTACTCATGTAATATATAAACAATGTTGTTGTTAATCTTGAAAAATAAAATTGAATAGTATAATTAAATATTATTAAAATGTTATAATAAGGATATGTTTAATTTTAAGTTAGATTGCTATTTAAAGTAATAATAAGTTTACCAGGACAAGGTGGTTTTGACCAGTTCAAATGCTGTGATTCCTGTAACACTCTCTCTTGGGCTAGAGATGAACAACCTCCTACAGTATCTAATTACAACAAAAAATATATATAGTTTTGTTTTTTTTTTAATAAAAAGGATTAAATATTAAAGGGAAAAAATACTAAGTTAATTTAAAGCTTGATTTTACCATTCAAAAAGACCTAATAAATAGGGACAACTCGAGCCATGAAATACAATCATATAAAGCCCCCTGAAAGTGGATCCTGGATAGAGCAGATTGGAGAACTAAAAAAAAGGTTTTGATGATTTCATGCCGCTTGTGATGATTTTTGATGATTCCATGATGATGTGTGTCGCTTCACACAAGTTATTATGCAGCTAATGTGTAGGAAAGTCTATCCTTCTTACCTCTAACAGGCTCTTCAGAAACCCTGTTCCATGGTGGAACCAAGAGATATGTAAAGTCCATAAATAGATCAGAAAAGAGTTTCATAAATGTTGCACCATCAAAGAGGAGAAAGATCCACAAGTGTCCTCCAGTTATCACCTATTAAGTTGTCTAGGGAAGATACCAAATTGGGAGGTACTAGATTAGAATAAAGCTACCAGTGACAACCAGGAGGGTTTGAAACAGGCATTCTGCAGTCGATCACTTGGTAAGGCTGAAAGACTTGGTCTAATATGCATTCCTCAAAGGTAAGCTTGTGGTTGGTGTATTCTTTAATTTAGCTAATAGTCCAGTGCAATTAGACAAAAAAAAATGCTAAACTTAGGAAAAATTAGTGGAAAGCTGAATTTTGGCATGGACCTTGATATTGCGGTTCTAAACAAAATGTCAAAAGTCCCCATTGATCCGAGTGCCGCTAAAAGAACTATGACAGAGCTAAAAGAACTATACACAGTTTTTTGTGAATATCTCAGTAACGGCTACTTTTACAGAAAAAATACAAGTAATAAAATTTGTAGCTTAGAACCTTTTCTACAAAAAAGATTTCATGACTTTTATTCGTAGGTGTAACGGTTTTGGAGATAACCTCAATTTACCTTCTTATTTATCATGAAAAGTGCACTCCTTTCAACACCACCTTAGGCCCTATTCACAGATGAGTGGCGAGACGCTGGTTTGTGCCGCCTCTATATGCTAACTTATGGCCCAATGTATACTGTTATGGCGTGGTAGAGGGTTTCAAGTGGCGCCTCCGCCACACCACTCCGACACCACTCATGACTTATCGAAGTGGCGTGTCACTTGCAAACCATTCATTTCTTTCTCTGTTCTTCCTGTGTCGTTCTATCTTATTGTTTGTGAAGTCACGAGTGGCGTGGTGGAGGCTCCAGTTGACACCCTCTACCATGCCATAACAGTGTAGATAGGGCCATAAGTTAGCATATATAGGCGGCACAAACCAGCGCCACGCCACTCGTGTGAATTGGGCCTAACGTGGTGTTGAAAGGAGTGCACTTTTCATGATAAATTATCTCCCAAACCGTTACACCTATGAATAAAAGTCATGAAATCTTATTTGTAGGGAATGTTCTAAGCTACAAATTTGATTACTTGTATTTTTTCTGTAAACGTGGCCGTTACTGAGATATTCACAAAAAAAAACAATTTTGATGACCTTTGACCCCACGTAGTTCTTTTAGCGGCACTCGGATCAATGGGGACTTTTGACATTTTGTTTAGAACCACAATATCAAGGTCCATGCCAAAATTCAGCTTTCCCCTAATTTTTCCAAAGTGCAATGTCTAATTGCACTGGACTATAAGGCATATGACACCACATGGAGTTATGGTATCATTATTAAGCTATAGAGCCTGGGGCATTAGAGGGAAGCTGCTGGAATTAATCTCTAGTTTCTTGACTGATAGATTTTTTTTTTAAGTCCGCCTTGGAGATGTTTACTTAGACCTTAATGGAATTCCTCAGGGATCAGTTCTGAGTGTTACTCTTTTTGATGCTGCCATAAATAGCATTGCAGAACAGATCTCTTGCTCAATTACTCAGCCGCAATTTGTTGAAGATCTGCGGATACAAATCATAATCAGTGGTAAGGACGTAAGAAAAATATGTGGTATCTTACAAAGAGCAATAGACATTATAGCTGAAAGAAATCTCTCGGTACCTCAATCTCAAACACTGCATGCCTACGGTTCTCCAGGCACAAACTGACCCAGTAACTCCCAGCACTCTAGCTAAGAAATTATGTTATCCCTGTCAGCTGAGGTGAAAACCCCACATAAAGAACTTAATAGAGTAGTTGCCCTATTAGTTACCCTATTATAGTTGCCTAATATTATTTATCCCTATTATAGTTGCCCTATATGAAGTATGCTCAGATACATCTGCATATTAGGGACTCATGGAAGAGCGAATGGAGGAACAACACAGCTGAGAAAAGTCTTGCCTCACCATTATGTTTAAGTAAACTTTAAAATATTGTTGAGATTTACCTGCAATATTCCATTGTTTTTGCGATTGTTTAGGCATCTGTAACAGTAAGGTAAATATGATAACTCACTACAGGAAAGTAAATAAAAATCATTGCTTACATCATAACTTTATTTATAAATATGTACTAATGCCTATTTATTTATTTATTTTTCATTTACTAACCTCAATTCCTAAGTGCAGCACATAATGAGACATGAAACAAATAAGTAAATTAAGTTATATATATAATAATAAAACCAAATCACTATAAACTTAGAGTTTATTTTATACATGTTAAACCAATCTAAATAAAATAATAGTAAGATGATGAAATTATTAGATTGTTCCTTGCAGTTTTCAATTATTGTTGAGTATTATATTGTGAGAGAATTAAAAAGTCTAAGGCTTAATTTTGCAACAGGTCAACCCCTTCTTGTGTCATTCTCTATCTGACTTCCTAAGAGATTAAATGTAATTCACTGATCTTATTGATCTTATTGATTTTCTCATGAGTTCTGGTGAATATTCAAATACAAGGATTTTTTAAAATCTAACTATCTAACAAAATGTAATCTAATAGTGATCATGAGAATGCCCCAAGGCAAGATCCAAATATACTCCAACTACTCAAGAATAGTAAGATTTTTGCAGCAGTAAGGCCACTCCCTGACTTGTCAGTTCAGCATCTGAATAAGTTATTTGCTGTATTACTGATAGCTTATCGATGTGGCCTTTATCTCCCCACTTGTATACTTTTAGTGGAATCCTGTTGAAACGGTTGGACCGCCACAAGATTATGTTGTCATCAGAAGAATATACTATTATAGTGTGTTATATTTATTTATGTTTGCTAGAAAAAGAAAGATACACTGGAGACATGGCCAAGAATATTAATTGTCAATTACTTGTTGCAGCCCACAGAAAATAAATGTGACTTTAATGAAAGAATTTCAAAATAAATTATATATTCACCAGGATAAGGTAGCTTGCTTGTATCAGGAAATTGGTGTTCCAAAGGATTGTAATTCAATTCACTTAAATTGCTTGCAACCTAAAAATTTAATGTTATACTTATATTAAAGTGGTCAATACAACAAAACCCTATTAGATTCCTATAGTTAATATTTTAGCTTGTTTTAAACACCTCAACTTTAGCCAACTGATACTTCTATTTGTTAGAGTAAGTATATCTCCAAATGCCTACTACACCCAAAAATAAGAAGATGAGAACGTTTAACATACCTATTAGCAAATACCTATTTTACAAGGCAACAGACACCACACCTAGTAAGTTTTAGTGGTTTTTAAGATGAAAAAATCTACTGAACTTGGATTCTAAAGATTTAAATTCTAGAGGTCAATGCTTGGCCATCAATGAATTGAGAAAGTGGGTTTGATCCCGCGCCAAGATGTTTTGATTTACAGGGGTCATTAATACCACACCATACTCTCCAGTGCTTCATTGCCCAGTGGTAAAATGTGTGATATGGCTGGAACCCTCTACCTTGGGGAAAGTAAAGTTCAAACAAGTGGTTCATCCTCGCCACCTAACTACTATCACTATCATTCAGATTAATAATATTCATAATAAAGTAGTATTATGCAGCTTTCACACTGTGTGCGAGACAGAATAAGGCCAATTCCGTTTAAGAAGCAAGTGCATGTATTAGCATGGGGCTATACTTGAAACGCGATCGAGATCAGGCTGAGCGAGACTGAGTGAGACCGAGCCGACTCAAGCGTTTTTTTTTAAGCTTTTTTTTAGTAACAAAAACGCTCGACAAAAAAAAATGCCCGAGTCAGCTCGGTCTCGCTCAGCATTTAATGGGAATAGACCCATTTGCTTCTCAAGCGGAATCGGCATCGCTCAGTTTCGCACGCAGTGTGAAAGCCGCCTTATCAGATGGTATTAACTTTTTTCATTAGCAAAATCAAATATAGCAATATTTTTCTCATTAATCTTCAATTTCTGCCAATTTCAATACCCATATTAATTAATTTTTGATGGATACTAGTGCCAAGAGTATTATAAAACATTAATTCGTTAAAATTTAAAATGTTCTGAATGTATTTCTTTTTGAAAGCAGGAAAATGAATTCAATGTATATATTCGTGTATATTGAATATGTATGTATGAGTAGGTAATAAATGTAACTGACTTTCTAAACTTTAAATTAAATTAATTACCGTTGGTGGTCTGCATAAAGATGAAGTTCTCTGATCCCTTGCTAGAGGTTTATGTCCAAATGTAGTTCCCCAATAATTTATTCTATTTGCTCCAAGTACACTGTGATTATGAACAGGAACAGGATCTAAAATTGAAATCAAACTAGTAATAAAGAAATAAATCTCTCTGCTAAAAATACCTTTATGCACAAAGCCATGTGTGGTCATATTCAGAATTGCAGTAATAACTAGTAGAATTATTGTGAAAAATATAAAGAGTCAGTGTAGGGGTTGAAACAGAGGTTTAAATTTGACTCTGCTGCTCAACTATACAAGAATAAATTTGAGCCTATATACTTTTTTTTTCTTTCCAGCAGCTTTTTTTCTATAAATTTAACCAATAAATAAAAAAATATTCAGAGGCATAGCTAGGGTTTGTAGCACCCAGGGACTAAGTCAGTTTTCGTGACCACTCCACTGATGTTCTGAACTGAACCAACAATCAACACAATCCCGACAAAAAAAGAAAGAAAAAAGGTCTTCAAATTAAATTTGGCGCCCCCACAATCTGCGCCAAGGGATATCTGCCCTCCCTAGCTATGTCAATGTTTACCTATATTGCATTTAACGAATTGAGAGTTTTCATTACATTGTGTGAGAGGAGCTGTGGCAAAGGCTAAGTCTTCTGGTTTAGGCTTAAATGTTTGTTCACACTGACTATCTTCAGCACTGACCTAGAAATAAAAAATTTAAAGAGCACAGACCATCGAGATTAATATAGGGATATATATCTGTAGGGGTCAACATACAATCCAAATTTCTGAAAAATCATATGAGTACTTTTAAAGATATAGGTGTAAATAAATTAATGTTTTTGAGCATGTGGAAGAGAATCAAATGGGCCTAAAAGTTTTTAATTTATACGGGACCAACAATGGGCTAATTATGACCGACCATTCAAATTTAATTAAAATTGGACAAGTAGTTTTAAAAACATATAGAATTACAAAAACTGAACAATAGACAGACTCAGGACCAAAAAATGTCCCTGAAGTCTGAAACAAATTTCTGTTTTGGGACACATAAAAAAGTTTCATTCATCAGAGCAATCACATAGCTTCCATTACTTTTGGTAAGCTTGGAAGCAAAATAAACTTAATCTTGCATGAACTTTATTATTTTTTTAAAAATAAACATCATTATTGAATGAACTAGTAATTTTAATTTTATTGTTATAATTGCCACACAGCGCCATGCTGTTTTTCTCGGCTTTTCATTTAATTACAATACAAATGTATAGATTCATAAAGGCAAAATTCGATGGCTTGGACATGTGGAGAGGATGACAGGAGACAGAATCCTGAAATTTGTGCTAGTATTAGTGAAGCATTATTGCAGGGTTAGGATGCCCATGTAAATAAGAAATTAACATTTTTTTTTTTTCCAATTTATACAATTAAAATTTAATATTAAAGAATTATTTATCCTTTAAGAAGTAATTTTTAAATTAAATTCAAATTAGACAATGAGGACAGAACAGAGAAAAATAATACATTTTAACAAAAGAATCATAATGTATTTTTCTCTGATCTGCCTTCCTTCTATAATTCTTGCTAATAATTAAGAAAAAAAAAAATTGATGGTAAGTCAGCATTTTTTATAAATGTCGATTCTTAAAATAATACAATTTAGGTACAAGATAGATATTATTACCCAAGGAGGATGTTCACTGATGGGAACTGGTCTGTGTCCATATGAAAATTTATATCTTGTTGGTGGCCTGCTTACATTAAAAGATTTCTTTTGTCTACCACAAGGTTGATAAGGCTCAATGTACGAGTCTTCGAGAGGAATTTCTCCTACATTGTTTTCTTTTCTAACTTGTTGAACCCACCCTACAGGAACTGCTGATGATGAGAAAGGAGCACTGGCACTGATGGAGTTATGACTGTATTCACTTGTATAATCATCTGATGATCTTAAATTGCCACCATTAAGACTTTTTGTTGCTTTATTAGTCCATACATCTAACAACAATTAATGTACCAAATTATTACATTTACATTTTTAAATCTGTCCTTCGAAATCGACGAATTAACTTAATTTAAATTCTGATATCTAATGTAATGAATTTATTATTAAACATATTTAACCCTCGGGAACACGCGGTCCTGTGAGACCTAAATTTGAGATACAACTGTGAAATCGAGATTGATGTGGGCGCGATGGGAAGATGGGGATTTTTCAAGCTACTTTTCTTGGTTTTATCAAGAGAATCAGCCACTTTTTGACATCGTACGTGATTATACTTCTATTATATACGCATATTGTCCTGACAGGGGACCCGCGCCACTTTCACTTAAATTTTAGTATTATGCTAATTTTAGTGAAATTTATCCATATAATACAAAATAAATTAATATGGTACCTGAATTTAAAATTAAAATAATAAAAATATACAGAAAAAATTAAAAATTTGAATGAGACTAAACAACGCTATTTTATCAATTAAAAAAATAATAGAACAAAAAAAAACAATTAAAATATGTTTTAAAATATTTTGCAAAAATGATTTCAAGTTTATATTTATTTTACATGTTGTGTGGGCATTTTAAACAGATTAAGTCCTATCAGGGGTCCGCGCCTCCTCGTGTCTGTATTAGACCGCGCGTACCCGAGGGTTAAAAAGTGTTAAACAGGTGATTAGTTACATTTCGTTTCTTAAATCAGATTTTTAACGAGATATACTTGTAAATAACTTACATGGTTGGATTTGTATTTATGGTATTGTTATTTACATGGTTTATTTTGTATTTAAATGGACTGCATTCTATATTTTTTATGTCAAAACCTTTTTTAAACATAAATATAATAATTTTAAAAATCTACAGTGTTTTTAGAGAGAAGCATCTCCAAATTTAGAGCTACAATTTATTTTTAGATTTTGCCTCAGGGTTTGATTTTTATAAACATAAATTCAAAATTTCATCGAAGTAGTGTAAGCTCCGTGTGTCTAGATTTTTTTTTTTTTTTTAAAAAAACTAGTGTTTTCAATTAAATATGTAAATCTCTGAGAAAGGCGAGACATTTAGTTGCCAGCCGCCAAATTATTTATGTCTTTATGGAAGCTAAAGCCTATAAAATTAGGATTGATCAGCCACTTTATATGTGTACCAATGATTCCAGTATCGATCATTAGTGCAGAACATGTCTCAGTTCTCTCCACCTAAGTATTATAGTTTTGGAACGAAGTTTCTTATGGCACGTTCGGGGCCCGGGAGTGAATCCGAAAAAAACGACCAAAATCACCGTCACGCAAAAACCGTCACGAAATCTACAGATAATAGCGATAACTTGTGTAAAAGTTGACCGATTTAGTTGAAATTTGGTACACATGTTCATTTTACCAATGCCCAAGACAACTTCGTTGGACAACGTTATCCGCCCAAGCGTCCACGCACAACGCTCGCGTAACGTAAGCGTCAAATTAAAAAATTAGAATTTTTGGACGGGAAAAAATTCTCACTTCATCTATTTACTGAGACAAAGAACTTTTTTAAATTCGTTTTTTTTAGTAAAACGAACACCGACACTGCTATGAAGTGATAAAGATCGCTAAATTTATTAAAGCGGACCGAAATGATTAATTAAAGTTTTTCTTTTGTGGACTTGAGGTTTCTTATTTGGAGTTATTATTATTATTATCAATCAAATAATTCAAAATTTTTTGATTAGGTATGTCAGTTAAAAAAATAAAATAAATTCTTTTCAAAAAAACATCTAAAAACAATCAAAATTAACTTGGTAACTTGGTAAGACTTTCATTTCCAAAATTCATTTTTACTTTTTTCATTTTGACCATTTTACTCCAAATTTACAGTATTTTTAACATTAAAAACCTGAAGAAGCCCAGGTTCCCTGGGTGAAAGCTTGTACATTAAAATATAATAAAAAAAGAAAAAAAAGGACTTTCATTCCAAACAACAACGAACTCCAAATAAGAAACCTCAAGTCCACAAAAGAAAAACTTCAATT
>KZ652189.1:191467-202363 GCA_001010745.2 Gerris buenoi
AATGCGCTAACTGTAGTTGCCTTCAATATAATGCAACTTATCAGCCATCAGCACTGGCAAGCAGCCACTAATTTCCCTAACATGAGCCCCTGGTAGAGTTTAGGGTGAAGGATAGAATTTTTTATAAGGTCAGGCCAATTAGGCAAACAAAAATGTCACTGGCCCCCCACCCCTTCCACAGGCCAAGTGACTTTATTTTCTCATTTAGGTTGGCCAATTTGAGTCTCAAAAGTCAGAACTCATAATGCGCATATTTGATTTTTTTTTTTTTTACATTAATCTAAATGTGAAATGTGCAACATTATATTCCCTAAAATGTATATAATTTATAGTTTTAAATTTACCTTACTATAACTAATATAATGATTAAAAATTTGTTTTGTTCCAGGTCCGTTATGATGATGAAAAGAGGAGGGTGGTTTGTGAGCCTTTGGAATTAGCTCAAGAATTCAGGAAATTTGATTTATCTGCACCATGGGAACAGTTCCCTAACTTCAGAGAAGCATCTCAAGATATTCCTTTAGAAACTAAGGAAGAGAAGAAGTAAAATAACAGTAAAATTTATGAGTAATATAAATCTAGTTCATTGAATTTAATTAAATTTTTTTAAAACTAAAAACCAATAAGTAATGTCTAAAGTTAATAAAATGTTTAAAATAAACTCTGTGGAATTTTAAAATCATATCGTGGAATTTTCATTGAAACTTATTTTGGTACTGTAAAAAAAATCCATGGTTATATATTATAATTATGAATGAATAAATAAAATCTGTATTATAGAAAGCATACATTAACTTTTAATTGCTTCATTTCCTCTCTCAATGAATATATTTTGTTGTGCCTATTAATGTTTTAAGTAGAATGTTAATAAAATATGCAAAATGCCGAGCACTAGTGATTAGTATTTAGTTTAAATTTATGTGATGGGAATTTATTTTCTGTTAATTGTCTAATAGTAAAAGCACTTATTTTAAACTTTTAATATAAGGAATTAGGATGTGATGATGTTATGTTTTTGTTTATTTTAAATTTATAATATTTTTTTGAATGCGGAGGTGATGAGCAGTTATTTTATTTATTTATTTATGTTAATAGTCAAAGAGTTAATTTTCTTAATTAATTATTCTGATGTAAGGGAAACCATTTGTATAAAGTTTGTACACTTTAAAAACAAATAAACTTATTATTATTATTATTATATTGCATTATTATTGAAGGCAACCACAGTTTGCGTGTTATGAGTTGTGACTTTTGACAGTGTCGGAAAATCCGAAAAAATAGGGTGGGGAGCCAATGAGAGGTCTANTGCACCATGGGAACAGTTCCCTAACTTCAGAGAAGCATCTCAAGATATTCCTTTAGAAACTAAGGAAGAGAAGAAGTAAAATAACAGTAAAATTTATGAGTAATATAAATCTAGTTCATTGAATTTAATTAAATTTTTTTAAAACTAAAAACCAATAAGTAATGTCTAAAGTTAATAAAATGTTTAAAATAAACTCTGTGGAATTTTAAAATCATATCGTGGAATTTTCATTGAAACCTATTTTGGTACTGTAAAAAAAATCCATGGTTATATATTATAATTATGAATGAATAAATAAAATCTGTATTATAGAAAGCATACATTAACTTTTAATTGCTTCATTTCCTCTCTCAATGAATATATTTTGTTGTGCCTATTAATGTTTTAAGTAGAATGTTAATAACGTTTTTTATGTATATAAAAAAGAGTAACAACCTGTATAAAATAAATTTGTTTTTGTTTTCCAATATTTTTATCATTTTTATCTCTAGTATAATTAATTTATATCAAACTTATATCTAAAATTAAATTGGTTATAATGCTATTATACAATAATTGAAGCAAGTGATAATTTGTTTTAGCTAATAATTGCTTTGTGGGTGTGGAACTTCATTTTTTACTTTCCTATTTACCCAGTATTTATTGAGAAGAAATTTTCATTTAGACATAAAAATTTAATTATAATGGATTCCCTACATAAAAAAATGCCATTCTGTTGTTAGAAGTAAACACAATCTCGATGAAATTTAGCATAATATCCAGATGGATCATTATAGCACTGAAATTGTTAGTACTCGTAGTATAATTTCTTATGGCGTGGCAGATATACTTAGATTATTTTTAGAGATAGTTAAAAGAAATCTTTCCAACTGTATTAATTTTTTATTAGATTACATTGTTTGTCAGGGACATATTTTGTAATCTATATTTAATCCATTTCTCGACTACCTAGAAAACTGACACTTGCACTGATTGTATTTACGATGACACTACAAAGATCAGTTATTACTTTTAAAAAATGGTTAGTATTAGGCGATTGATGCATCATTTTCCAAGATTTTTTGTGGTAAAATAGGAAAAAAATTGAAAACAATGACAATCGGTGACTGGTATGTTTAAATCATCTGATTTTAAACAGCTAAGATTAAAATTTAATTAATTTCAGGAATACCCAAGTTTTTGGAATTACATTCTTTATCTTAATTGATAAACGGCTTAATGTACCTAGTAAACTAACTATAAGAAATGAGAATATTTCCTAGAGGCTTCCCCCTTATAATTTATTTAGGAAACTTTTGGTTTTCTGTTAAAAGCATCGTGTTTCTGGGTTTTAGAGCTGATAACATCCAGAAATGCCTGGAAGTTTGTTGGCTTATTGCTCAAAATTTTTAATATATGTTACAAGTTAATATTATCACCAATAATCATGTCAATCAAAAGATTTAGATCTAATATAAAGGGGGAAAAAACAAGTTTGCAACTGATTCAGAGTATAGTTAGTAAACTATAATATTACCTTCTATGGCCGAATTTTATCGTAAATTTGTAATTGTTTTGTCTCTTGTCAGTTTTTGCTGTTATTTTTTAATATTTAGTTTTTTGTGAAATACGGACCATTATCGGCACTGTTGATTATTTTGAAATTGAGATGAATTTGGTGGGTAATTTTGTGACTTATACTCTGAGTGGGTGACTATAAAAGGGAACCCCCATCGATGTGCAGCGCAATGTTTCAGGAGGAAGATCGAGCTGAAAATCACATTAATATAATATGTGTAATCAGAGTTTTCAGGAAAAGGAAAAAGGGAAGGACGATGGCATTATTCAGATTTAAACTACAAGGGTGCCGCTGCAATAGTTCATGAATTTGATAAATCTCAATTTCATTTCTACAACCAATACTCAGCTTCATTTCTAACAACCTATTTAACCTTTAAACTAGCCACACAAATACACCCTTAAATAATTAATAATTTAAAAGTACCATTTTTTAAAATGGTCTTAATCTCAATTATTATTATTATTTTTTTTTGGTTTCTGCATTCTTTACCTTAGTTGTTTCCATGTGCAAAATTTGGGAAAGATTGAAATAAGGGAAGTTGTTCAAAATCGGGGTAATGAAAACGTGCGATGAAACTTACAAAGCAAAGTCATATAAGACCAGTAAAAAAAGGTTTCATTCTACAAGTACCTCATTTCTAGTAATAGACAACATAAAAAACTTGAAATTAAAATTTGGATACTGAACCATAGATAATATTTGAACTGAAAATTTATTATTTTAAAATGAAATAAATAGGCAATTTTTTTTTTAGATTGCAGTAGTAAAAAATTCGCTTGAATTTATTATTTTTAATAAAACATATTTAAAACAAGAAACATTTCATACTTTTAATTCAGTTAATAACGGGTAATAACTTTTACAAAGAAAGGTCAGATTAATAAACTTGCACCATATAAAAAAACAAAAACATTTATTAGGAAATTTAAAAATACATTAACAAAATAAATTTATTCTAACTAAAAATATACATGGAATTTACAACAGAATTTAGAGATATTCCTTTCTTGTCATTTAAAAATAAGTAGTTACTATAAGTAGTAGAATACAAAGTCAAAATTGAGAAAGGAATGAATCAATAATATTAAAATAAAAAAAGAATTTAATAATCAGCGGCATTGCTGGCAAGGTAATCTCTGCGTCCAATATTGGAAGCTTGTTTGTTCTGAACAGCTTCCAGTTTAGGACAATCTGTAATACGATGGCCAAGACCACCACAATAACTGCAACCTCTTTCGTCCCCTAGTTCTAGATACTTCTCGTTCTCTGATGAAAGTTCAGCAAGGAATGGAGGTACCCTCTGTCTAGCTTCTAGAAGAAGGTGCTTAAGATCAAGTAACACACTCTCATCATTGGCTTTATTGACAAATGTTGTTGCAAGACCAGTTTTCCCACTACGACCTGTCCTACCTATACGATGAACATAGTTTTCAACATCGTCAGGCATGTCATAGTTAATAACATGCTGTATATTCTCAAAATCTAAACCTTTACTGGCAACATCAGTGGCAACCAGTACATCCTTCTTTCCTATTCTGAAAGCTTCAACTGAACGAGATCTCTCTTCTTGGTCTTTACCACCATGAATTGCCACTGCCTCAACTCCTTTAAGCAGCAGGTACTCATGGATGGCATCCACATCTTGTTTCTTTTCAGCAAAAACAAGAACTGGCGGAGGTGTTTTCTGTAGGCATTCTAGAAGGTAAACTATCTTGGCTTCTTGTTTTACATATTCTACTTCCTGAATTACAGCCATCGAGGCCGCACCTGCTCTACCAACATTGACTGTCACTGGTCTGACCAGGGCAGATCTAGCAAAGTTTTGGATTTTTTTAGGCATTGTGGCCGAGAAAAGAAGAGTCTGTCTCTGAGCTTTAAAGTAAGAGAATATAGTTCTAACATCTTCCTCGAAACCCATATCAACCATCCTGTCCGCTTCGTCCATGCATAGGTACCTACATAGATCAAGTTTGACTGTTTTCTTATCAAGCATATCCATAAGACGACCAGGTGTCGCCACCATGATATGAACTCCTTTACTCACTACTTCTAAAGATTCTGCTACTGGAACTCCACCGATTGCAAGAACTGTTCTTAGCCTGGGATACCCTCCTCTCTCTAAATGACCAATATAGTATTGAATAATATCGTGAGTTTGTTTGGCCAGTTCTCTAGAAGGACAAATTATTAGACCATAAGGACCCTCGTTTTTGACAAAAGGTAGTTTAATCTCCTGCTCAAGAGCAAAACAAATTATAGGTATTACAAAAACAAGAGTTTTACCTGAACCGGTGAAAGCTATTCCTATCATATCTCTGCCTGAGAGAACTGTCGGTATTCCCTGCACCTGAATAGGAGTGGGTCTTGTAATACCCTTACCTTGTAAAGCAGTAATTATTGGTTGAGGAAGTTTCATTTCAGCAAATGATAAGCAGGGTGGAGGTTGATCCTCTCCCTCAACAAGAATACGTAGCTTGACCCGCACTCTGGCATGCCTTTCCTCCCCCAGAGCTAGTACACATTTAGGAGGCATCCAGGATGTTCGTAATGAATCCTCATATTGTATACCCTTGGCCAATTCAGCCACACCCATAAGGGCTTTCTTTTCAGCAACACTCTCGAGAATCCGCTCTTCCTCCTTAAGCTGTCGTTCCATGGCACTCTCTTTTTTCGCCTCAGCCATCTTTTTGAGTTCTGTGTGTTGGTCGAGAAGACTAATGTTTGATTTTCTACCCCATATCTGTCCCGCCTCTTCATCGTCCTCTTTTTCATTTTCACTTGAAGATTTCGTAATAGCGTCTTCTTTAACTTGACCCAGTCTCCCTAGTTTTAGAAGTTGTTGCTTTCTTCTCTCTCTTAAAGGAACATAAGTCGACTCTTCCTCAGAGTCAACACCAGAAGGAGGGGTTTCCTCCCTTCGGTATCTTTTCAAAGGCGGAGGATTTGGCTTGTCTGTCATTTCTTAACAACTAATTAGACGCTCACTAGCAATAGAGTAATTAATTTAATTTATAACATTTGGATTTTTATCACGTTAGAGTCACTCATAGCTATAGTTTAAGATGTAATAGAGTTTAATATACACGAAATCACAGGTGAAATCAATAAAATCACTTTAACCATTACAGAAAAGCAGCGACTGATTATTTAATTTACGCACATAAAAAAACCACCCCGAAATACTATATAAATTAGATGATATAATCCTTTCTATTAAAGAAATTATAAATAATAAATAGAGATTAAGAAAAACCAAAAACTCGAATTCTTTAATTCCTGTTTGTTGTGTTACAATTTAGCATAACCTGCAAACTTGAAACCTCTAGGTTTTTCAAGTGTGAATACTTCTTCTTTTTCCTCTACCTCTTCATTCCTATAAATAGCGGGAGACTTCATTTTTTAAATTTCAATTTCAATTCAAAGTTCACAAAAAAGTATTCCTTTTTATTTCTCACATAAAGAGAAAGTATTTGATGGCGCGAAAGTTCGATTTTGAAATTTTGATGGATTTACACGTTTTGAGGTCCCCTGGGCCCCTTGGTCCAAAAATATGGTTTTTAAAAAATGTTTTTTTTTTAATACGTATTTTTTACATTCACGTCAGAAATGCACAAAAGCGCCGTTTGAGAGTTTATACATTCAAAATTACACCCCCACCATAAATCCCCCACCCTAAAAAATAACTGCAGACGATGCCCATGACTTACAGTAAGATATTGTACTGCAGTTACAGTAAGCATCAGCATAACATTTTCAAACGAACAGTTGTTGTTACTTGGGCGCGGAGATTATTTTTGTTTATTAGTTGTACATTTTTTTCTTGGAGTGACTGTGGGATGAGACTTTTGAATAACTAGTTCCCTCTTCTTGTTACCACTATGAATACCCTATGACTAAAATGAATGTGCGCCCTCGTCAGACCTAGACGCTGGATACGCCCAGTGGCGGCGCTAGGCACGGGCGACCGCCCGGGGCCCCGCGGCGGGTCCCCATCACTGATTTTTCGGAAATGTTGTACTTTCGAATAACAAAAATTAAAATCTGTGACAAAGTGTTGTACTTATATAAAGCTTATTTGCTAATTAGTTTATTATTACAAAGAATATAATTCAGTAAAACCTGACTAAAACGGACCTTATTTCTAGGTTAAAATGGTAGACTCATCTATTGTTTTTGTATCCTGTATAGTTTATATGTTTACATTATAATACAATTAATTTTAACTTGGTTTATTGTTTATTTTCATACCCTAATTTTGTTCAATATTTACAAAACAGTCAAAATGTGAAAAACCTATTTGGTATTATATTATACCTATGATTGGTATTATTAATGTTGTTTTTATGTTGTATACAAATTGGCATCACACTCATCCCACTCAATCTTCACCTTATGTTCGCCTTCAAACCGGGCCGGCTCAAGGCAAAATCTTTACCCGGGCAAAAACCTATTGGGCCGCCCTATCAGAAGGAGGGGGGGGGGGGTATTCTATCCCTCTAAGAACTAAAGGGAGGACTTTCCCTGAAAATTTTTGCAAAATTAGATGCCAAATTGTGGGTTTTGGGGAGTTTTAGGGTTTTTTAAATTTATTTATTTGTTATTAATATTTTTTATCTGCGATGAATATACTATACCATATCAACCATCCTGTCCGCTTCGTCCATGCATAGGTACCTACATAGATCAAGTTTGACTGTTTTCTTATCAAGCATATCCATAAGACGACCAGGTGTCGCCACCATGATATGAACTCCTTTACTCACTACTTCTAAAGATTCTGCTACTGGAACTCCACCGATTGCAAGAACTGTTCTTAGCCTGGGATACCCTCCTCTCTCTAAATGACCAATATAGTATTGAATAATATCGTGAGTTTGTTTGGCCAGTTCTCTAGAAGGACAAATTATTAGACCATAAGGACCCTCGTTTTTGACAAAAGGTAGTTTAATCTCCTGCTCAAGAGCAAAACAAATGATAGGTATTACAAAAACAAGAGTTTTACCTGAACCGGTGAAAGCTATTCCTATCATATCTCTGCCTGAGAGAACTGTCGGTATTCCCTGCACCTGAATAGGAGTGGGTCTTGTAATACCCTTACCTTGTAAAGCAGTAATTATTGGTTGAGGAAGTTTCATTTCAGCAAATGATAAGCAGGGTGGAGGTTGATCCTCTCCCTCAACAAGAATACGTAGCTTGACCCGCACTCTGGCATGCCTTTCCTCCCCCAGAGCTAGTACACATTTAGGAGGCATCCAGGATGTTCGTAATGAATCCTCATATTGTATACCCTTGGCCAATTCAGCCACACCCATAAGGGCTTTCTTTTCAGCAACACTCTCGAGAATCCGCTCTTCCTCCTTAAGCTGTCGTTCCATGGCACTCTCTTTTTTCGCCTCAGCCATCTTTTTGAGTTCTGTGTGTTGGTCGAGAAGACTAATGTTTGATTTTCTACCCCATATCTGTCCCGCCTCTTCATCGTCCTCTTTTTCATTTTCACTTGAAGATTTCGTAATAGCGTCTTCTTTAACTTGACCCANAGACCACTTTTTGCGTTAATGGATTGCTTTGCAAGTTATAAGCTGAAAACCAATAAAAAATATTTTGTTTAGTAGTTTTTCGATGAATTCTCATATTTGCCGCGGGAAATTTTGTTGGACAACTTCAGATTCGTGTTCAGCACCCCAAAAAACATAAAGTAAACCACTAACAACAATTACACCAGAACTCTCCACTTCAAACTACCATCTGACTGGACTATTTAATAATTAAGGCAAGGGTGCCCTTCCCCCATACCCCCGCGCAAAAACCAAAATGTACAACTAATAAACAAAAAAAAAAATCTCCGCGCCCAAGTGACATCAATTGTTTTGTCGTTACTTAGAATGTATCGTTAGGAAATGTCATACTGCAGTACAAAGTACAATATCTCACTGTACGTCATGGGCGTCGTCTGCAGTTAATTATTGGGGATGTATGGGGAGGGGGTGGGGGGCGCGGGGGCCCTCCCCCGGAAAATTTTGAAAAATATTACCTCTTTTAACAGCGTTTTTATGCATTTCTGAGGTGAAATTGAATGTGAGGTGAATGTAAAAAAATTTGTATTAAAAAAATAATAACTACATGTTTTTCAATCAAAGATTATTGTAAGATTGTCATCGAAACTTGCTTCCGATCTTAACCCGGCCTTGGCCTTAGTGCATTTCTCTGAAATTTAAAATAAATTTGTCTTCGCTTACTAACACTTACTTTTACTTCTTTTTAAATATCAATTTATCATTATGACCTTACCGTACATACATAATTTACTGTAAATTGAAACTTTATGCTTCGGAAATTTAACAATACATTAAATTGTATTTATATGTAGTTTTAAATTAATCCCCCCCCAAAATTTTCAAATCTACCAATTTTTTTAATGGTGCTCTGGGCTGAAAAAAAAACAAAAACAAATAAAACTATTAGTTTCTCTCTGTATTAGCAACTAGACAAGTTTAAATATATTAATTTACGATTATTTAATATACTTTGTTTCCTTGTCTTTTTAGGGTTTCGTTGGTAAAACCAAAAAAAAGAAACCCTTATAGTTTCGTTCATGTGTCTGTCTGTCTGTCTGTCACTCTGTACGGTTCCAATAACTTTTGAAGCAAAANTACCTTCTAAATTTCATTTAAATCGGCCAGACTCAATTGATTGCGCCAAAAAGCAGTGGCGGCACTAGGCACGGGGGCGAACCGGGCGACCGCCCGGAGCCCCGCGCTTCCGGGGGTCCCGCGGCAGGATACACATCACGGATTTTTCGGAAATTTTGTACTTTCGAATAACAAAAATTAAAATCTGTGACAAAGTGTTGTACTCATATAATGCTTATTTGTTAATTAGTTTATTATTACAAAGAATATAATTCAGTAAAACCTGACTAAAACGGACCTTATTTCTAGGTTAAAATGGTAGACTCATCTATTGTTTTTGTATCCTGTATAGTTTATATGTTTACATTATAATACAATTAATTTTAACTTGGTTTATTGTTTATTTTCATATCCTAATTTTGTTTAATATTTACAAAACAGTCAAAATGTGAAAAACCTATTTGGTATTATATTATACCTATGATTGGTATTATTAATGTTGTTTTTATGTTGTATACAAATTGGCATTACACTCATCCCACTCAATCTTCACCTTATGTTCGCCTACAAACCGGGCCGGCTCAAGGCAAAATCTTTACCCGGGCAAAAACCTATTGGGCCGCCCTATCAGAAGGAGGGGGGGGGGGTATTCTATCCCTCTAAGAACTAAAGGGAGGACTTTCCCTGAAAATTTTTGCAAAATTAGATGCCAAATTGTGGGTTTTGGGGAGTTTTAGGGTTTTTTAAATTTATTTATTTGTTATTAATATTTTTTATCTGCGATGAATATACTATACCTTTATCAAATTTGCAAATTCCCCCCCAAAAAAAACTGAGTTTAAGTTTATTTACTTTGGAAGTATATTAGTTAATTGTTTTGCACTTTTAGTCTAATCAAATGGTGCATACAAATAGCTCAAAGTGGAGAGTTCTGGTGTAATTGTTGTTAGTGGTTTACTTTATGTTTTTTGGGGTGCTGATCACGAATCTGAAGTTGTCCAACAAAATTTCCCGCGGCAAATATGAGAATCCATCGAAAAACTGCTAAACAAAATATTTTTTATTGGTTTTCAGCTTATAACTTGCAAAGCAATCCATTAACGCAAAAAGTAGTAAAATTAAGAGGAGAAAAATACCTACAAATTATCTCTTTACCATTTTTTTTGTAAGTCGAATGGTTTCTATGCAAAAGAGGGTTGAAATAACCGGGAAATCAATAATTTTTGAAAAATAGCAACAAAAATAATAGAACCTGTGTCTAAGAGCTTGCATTAGTACTTAAATACATATAAATTGTTCAGAAATTCGCTATATATTATTTTAAGAACAAGGTTTGTTGCTATTTTTCAAAAATTATTGATTTCCCGGTTATTTCAACCCTCTTTTGCATAGAAACCATT
>KZ652189.1:206435-225282 GCA_001010745.2 Gerris buenoi
GCGGCGCCCCTTTGGGCCCGGCGCCCCGGGCAACTGCCCGGCCCTTGAGCCGGCCCTGCTTCAAACTACCAAAAGAGTAAAATAAATAAATAAATAAATAAAATAAAATAAAATACAAATTTGGCGGTAAAAGGCGAAAAAATGGGATTCGAAAAGGAAAAAAGATCCCTAAAGATTGGGAGGTTTTTGTGATTATCCCTATAGAAAATAAATAATCGAGGGTGCAGTAACCACCGGGGCATTTCACTGCTCAGTGTCCCTGGAATAGTCTATAGCAGGATCTTAAAGATAAGCCTTCGGAGACTAATAGAACCACAGCTTCACGAGGCACAGACCGGGTTCAGGCCAAAGAGAAGCACTAACAACCTTATCTTCACAATGAGACAGATAAGTGAAAAAGCTATTAAACGCAATAAAGATGCATACATGTTTCATTGACCTAGAAAAAACCCTTTGATAAAGTACCATGGACCAAGCTATACGGCACTCAGGAATAAAAACGTAAATGAATCTCTGGTTCTACGAATTAAGAGTTTCTTCATCACTTGTAGAAACTATGTTCGAACTTCCAACATGTCATCAAGCGAATTTGGCACAGACTGTGGCGTAAGACAAGGAGACGTAGTAAGCCCCCTGCTATTTATACTTCTAATGGACAAAGCTATAATCATCAGCTACAATCATGCCATACTAAATTTAGAAAATACATGATTGGAAGTTGGCATATGCACCAGTGACGATGTGGAGTATGGCTAACGCGGACGACCTAGTTCTAATAGCAAATTCCCCAAGTTAACTCCAGAAAAAATTAAACTATTGGGCGACCAAGAGCTGAAAAAGAGAGGAATGAAAATCAGCCTTGATAAAACAAAGCTAAGGGTCATCTCTAGAGAAGAAAAAGCTTTAATTAAATCTGCAGCTGAATAACAAAGCTTTGGAAAAGGTGCAAACCTTTTCAGTAGCCCCATTATCAGTAGTGATGGTAAAATAAAAGCGGAAATAAATAAATGCAAGGACAGCGACAGCAGTTAAACTGTTTCACTCTCTTAACAAGAGGTTTCTTCAAAACTAAGATGCTAATATATAAGAACACGTATATCCCAACATTGACTAACGGATTATAGTGTTGGACAATAACGCAAAAAGAAGCAGCAAGCTACAAACTTCCAAGATGTGGTATCCTAGAAAAGTCGAAGGAAAAACCTAAAGGGATCGGATCAGAAACCAAACCTTCCGAGACAAGCTCTAAATTAAGTTAAAGAATTTATCAGCTGCGACCAACTGCGATAATTCGGGCACCTAGTAAGAATGAAACAAGTAAGGCGTGCTTCACGTAACTACGTGAGGCGATAATCACCGGTTTCTGTACGATTAAGTTAAAATTATTAAGTTTAATGGTTGCATATTCATTTTCTACACTTCAAGACCTTTAAATTGACGTATAACATGCCATGGTGACTATTAAAACCTTTTTTTTTAGTCGCCCGGCATATTGGCCGCCATCTTGAAAATATTAAGTTTGAAAACTCCAAAATGCGTGCAGTTGTCTAAAATGCCGAGATGCATCTGTGTGCCAAACTTCATGTTCCTAGCTACAGTAGTTTGTGAATTGAAACAAGCCAACGGACAGACAGACAGACATAGCCGTTATATAAGGTTTCTTTTTGTACTTTGCACAGAAACCTAAAAGTAATGCTTCCCTAAACAAGCCTATGAGGTTTCTTGAAAGCAAAACACCTGACTTGACTACGGAAGTATATATTTTTCCTCTTTTCCTGAGAGCTAGAGGGGGGTGGGGGGGCAAGGCCCCCCCAGCCCATAGTTATGGGCGTTCATGCGCCGACCGGTATCATTCGGCTTGTGCCGATCGGCAAAGCCAAATTAGTGTGGACGTTCTGGTCGGCTTCGCCGACGTGCCGTCAGCCGAACCGAATCGTACCGAATCCAACCCNCAGTTTTGTTAAAGACAATGTATGAAATTGAAAAAAAAAGTCTATATTCGTGACTCTGCAAGTAGTGATTCTAGGGGTTCTGTCGTGAATTGACTTAAAATGGTATTACCACTGGATAGAGCATGAAAAATTACCTAGATTCCAATAATAATCTCATTTTCGAAAAAAAGTCGGATTCGCTACTTTACCACTGGAGCGACGAAATATTTCCGTTCTCCAGAACGATCACATAGCTTCCGTTACCTTTGGTAAGCTTGGAAGAAAAATTAGAATTTTAAAGTTTGTTTTTTATTTTAAAGCAGCAATATAAGGTCAATTACAATTTCTTTTTTTCTTTCTAAACTTCGATTGTATAGTTCTCTACCGTAAATTTAAACGGCAGTGGAAGGGGCATTGATTTTGATTAATAAGTTAATTATTATCATAAAGTAATATAATTATGTACTCAGGCCACAATTATCAGGATATTATTCATAATTTGGATAGTTATTGCAGCATCAATATTTAGTTGCCCCATTTTCAATAATGAGGAAAAAGATTAGTAAAATACGAACCAAAATGTTTAATGAGAACTTTGAGGATTGCGACTACTTCCATAGCGGACTAGATATTGATAAATCAGTTTCCCAAAATCAATTTAAAATATCACACACTTTTGTGTTCTCCTTTTGTAATAATAAGCAACAAAAGTTTTGAAAAAAGGCGTATGACTATTAATTATAATACTTGTTAATTTTTCGACAATATTTAAATATTTATTAAAATACCCTAGAAATAAAAGGGGACCTTAATGCAGTCTGTGCCAAATTATTTTTGAAGCCGTAAAAATGGGGTGAGAAGAGAAATCGGGATCTTATAGGAAAGAGCTCAACAAAGAACTCAGTATCTTGAAATTCTGACTGTCATTGGCTCCCCATCCCCTTTTTAAGAATTTCTACTAAAACTCATTTGGCACGGACTGTAGGATCATTAGGATCATTGGTGTTATTTTGCTAAATGAGCTTACTTTCTCATCATCTGTCGTTAGTAATATTACACTTTATAACATGCGGACTTTTTTTTTTCCTCTTCATATAAGAGAATTCTAAAAACTAGTGTATGCATTATCAAGATGTATAACATGTATGATGTATTATTATCAGGATAAATAACATTATCTTTTGTCTTCATATTGGATAAGAAAATGAAAATATCCAATTACCATCTCAATAATTGTCTTGTTTACTGTCTAGCTGAAATCGTTGATTGAATTAAATAAATTGATAACATATATATATTTGATATTTGCTCAGTTATAGCATTATGCTTAGCTCTTGTCGTCGCGTCGGTTTCCTCCGGTTTCACTCTTTATTCAGTTAAACATTTTAAGTTTAGCTAGGGATTTTTTTTTCTTTCTTTACTTTTATTTCATTTAATTTCCTGATAGAAGTTGGAGAAGGGAAAACTGCTTCTGAAGGGGTCAAGTTGGAAGCTTCTCGGTAAATTGGGTCGGATTGGACGGGGATCGGGACAATATCCTCCCTAAAGTCTTCCATTCAAGCGCCTCCCTCTCTGGTATATTTGGTTAGGGTGGTAGGTTGCCTGGCTTAGAGTTGCCTCTAGGTCTGATGAAGAAGTCGTAGAGTGAGAGAGCCCAGGCAGTGCAAGAGAAACAGCAGAGATATTCAAGGGAGAGGCGGGGCTTAAAGGACTTTAAACAGTGGAGCTGGGAGGAGGAGAGGGGAATGCTCTTAGGGTTCCATTGATCTAGAACCCGAGGGCACTCCAAACTCCATACCATGGATTCCATATCTCCATGGAAGCTTTCTCTGCAGACTGATCCTCAACAAACCCTCCACTTCCCTCTTTAACTCGGTTTAAACCTTAGCTTCATATCTTCCCATACTTCGCTCCTTGATCCTATTTCATAAAGTCCTCGAGGGTGGAGTTGAAAACCTTCATTTACAGTGTTGGCAGGTTTCGGCTTATCGTATCCCCCGGGTGTTGTATAAGTAGACGTCGTACTTCGCATAGCAATCGACCGACTCAACCAAGTATAGAGTACAACCCTAAGTAAAATAAGCAAATATGAAACCTGCATAACCCTTACAAGTAATATAATCCACGCTAACTTGTCTGTCTAAAACTACTATAATAAAACTCCAGAGATACAAGATACAATAATTTAACTAGTATAATTAACAGTTTAACTACTAAAGAGGAGATAAAGAAGAAACATCTCAAGCCAGTTTAACATCTTGGTAGTAATTTGGATTTCAATTCTAAAAAATGACTGTTCGTAATAAATATACGTGAAATAAATATTCGTGAAATCTACATTAAAACCTAAAAAAGTAAAATTTTGTTAAGAATATTTAATATATTCTACAATTTAAGTTTCGATTTAAGCCTAAAAACAATCCTTCAATACACTCTTAAAGGTATATTAGTTATAATCTCTATCATAAGTGAATAAACGTATCAAATAAATTAAACAGGAGCACATCAGTTAATATACCACTTGGATAAGATTTCGAGTCAACCTTTTTATGAAGCAAATGTATGCACAATAAGGTCTCTCATGATAAGCATTTAAAAATATAAGAATTATCATGCTTTTCGTTATAATATATTTTATGTATTAGAAGTTTTAAAAAATTTTATCAAAATTTATCATGAAAAATCTTTCGGTCCGAGTTTGAAGATATTTCCTCATGAACTAGATTTTTACTGGGAAAACGTCTTAGATGGTTAAATTCGATCCAGTCTAAATAATAAATAATAAATTCTAAATAATAAATTCGATCCAGGTCTATAGGGTATTAATACATCTTGTTAAATTCGCATTTACATGGATCTCAATTTATAATTTATTCATTTAAACAATATCATTGAAAAAGTTTTCGAGAAATACATATTTATAGTGTAGTAGTAGTAGCAGTAATATAGGCTCAACGTGTCTGCACAGAAAACAGACATGAAAATCAAATTGCCGCACAATTACAAAACTTTCTCTTCATATTATAGGTATATCTATCATAATTATTTATCATATACGACATATATGATAAAGTAAAAAAATGTGTGCTGGCACACTTTTAGCTATATATTCTTAGCTATATAGCTTTTGAACCATATATATAAATAGAAAAAATTTAAGTTCTGTATGTTAACCAGAATTGGATATTTTTCATTTCATACATTATTATATCCAAAACTGGCCTTAACTATATTTTCCCATCTCTCTAATAAAAATGAAAATAAATATAAGTTGATTATATAAAAATATTTTTAAAAACAAGCTTTCATTCGTATTCTTCTCAGCAAACCCTTTCATTTGATACCCATATCATGGGCGTGCTTAAAAAATAACTTGGCCGCCATATTGGATTTAGAATGACGTCACTTAGGTAACCATGTATTGTCATCCAAACTAAACTTATTTTTTAAAAATTAGTGCACCAACTATTTTTAATTAAAAAAACAAGAATATTTTTAGAACTTAAATGTTAATGCATTCTTTAGTTCATCATTATCTAATAAGTTTGTGCAAAAAAATTGTTTAGCACTGAATTCTGCACTAATGAATAAGTAGCAAGCTAGCAACATATTGATATAAATATTTGTTAGTCATAGATAACAATATACAAAATAAGGGCACCTTAAAACATTTACAAAAAGAACGATAAATTAATCAGAACAGAAGAAAAACTCGTTTTAATGCACTAGCATAATTAAGAAGTTAGTCAGAGAAGAAACCTGGTACAGAACACGCGATGGTTTGCAAAATTTAGTAGGCTGGAATTATCAACAGAGCTTACAGTGTGTCGCCGCCTAGCAATACCTAATCTTTACAGTCTTTCTTAATTTTTAGCCAAAAGAATTACTTGTAATAAAAGTTTAACGGTAATTTTTTAATGTTCCCACAAGTGGTTTTCACTGTAATAAAGACTAAACCGATTATAAAATAAAACAGAAACTAGACTATATTTTAGATATCTTCTTTCCTTAATGACGAGAGAGGCTTTTTTTATGTCAAATAAAAAATAGCGTCCTACATTTTACGAACGGTCAAATGAGGATTAGATCTGTTCTGATTCCCAGTGGGGGAAACATTTCTTTTTAAGAAATATTAAATTTTCGCAGATGGTTAAAATAATCAGGGGACTATCTGTGGACTACTTTCAACAAATCATCCCAATTTCTATATATAAAATCACATGAGTACTTTTGATGATATAGTTTTTAATATCGAAATGTTTTTGCACATGCAATTGCAGAAGATTTAAATTTGTATGCGGGACCACAATGGGCTAATTATAACCTATCCTTCCAAATTTCATAAAAATCAGAAATATAGTTTTTAATGCTTGGTGGTTCACAACAATGATGACGGACACACTCGACCCACAGACAAACATGAAAACAAAAATGTTCCATGATGAACAGGTCCATGAAAACAGGTTCCTATCTAGATTTTTTTTTTTAGCGAATACAAAATAGGATACCAATTATTGCGGCGTATAGATTCCTCGCATTCTTATAGCGTTCTCAAATAATGTTATGCTTTTAAAAACAATTATTGGCTACTTTATTTCATTTCCCTTAATTTTAAGAAAAACAGATTTTTTTTTGTCTCCGATTAAAAAAATAAATGTCGCAGATATGAGGGAAAAGTTGTTGTCCCCTACCTCTCTGTCGGTCTGTCTGCCTGTCTCAATTTTTCTGAACCGACATATCTTAGAAACTACTCGTTCGATTTTAACGAAATTTGGATATTATAATTACCTAACATTATGGACAGCATAATTGGCTTGTTATTAGTCCCATATAAGTTCCAAAAGTTCCAACAAACTACGCTTGCTTCCCATTTTATCTATGGCTCATAACACCCGAGAAAAGTTGGTTCCTTCCCAACTTAAAGGCTAAGAAATGAAAAATTCCGCGAATTCACACGTTGAATATGCGTGCTATGAACCCAACGATCCACTTATGAATAATTACAGTCTGACAGCGTGGGAAATCAAGTGATACACTGATTGGCCAACATCTCTGAGGGAAAAAACATGTATCTTTGCCAAGTTGGCCCCACCTTTTGTCCGGGAATATTTCGAGCTCTCATTGGTTCCCCACCCCATTTGCTAGTTTTTCCCGCGCTGTCAACACACTAACTCCCGTTTGGCACAGACTGTAGGTAGCTTCTTAAATATTCAAACAAATTAGATCTAGAAAATTACAAAGATTAAACTACATATTGAATAAAACATAAAGATAAAGGTAGATTTTTGAATGCCAATAAGTATGGAACATATAATTTTCCTCGCGTCCTAACGCGTGTATACTTAAATGATATTATGCTTTCACAATTCATTTTTGTGTAGTTTATTAAATTTTCCACCTTTTTTTACAAATCTGTCAAAATTGTTTTGATATTATACATGAATGTGCCAATTAGCACAATAAGTGCCAATTTAGCACAATAAGTGCCAATTTAGCACAATAAATTCAGCGAAGACGGTTTAAATGAATCTGGGACTATCTGCTAAATACAACCGATAAACTCTCCAAATTTCTTGAAAATCAGATGAGTACTTTTGTAGATACTCGTGTAAGTGTAAAGAAATGTATGATTGTGTGCAAGTGGAAGAGAAACTAATGGGCGAAGAAGGTTGAAACCTATATGGGACCAAAAATAAGCTAATACCTACCATCAAATTTTATTAAAAATCATTAAAAGAAACTTAATATAATACATTTAGTTTTTAATTTTTTATGTTGGTTCGCAAAAATAGTGGGGAGTCCGACGGACAGACACGAGACCAATAATGTTCCCTTAAGTCTGAAACGGATTTCTGTCATGTAATTTTAAATGGGAAAACATAAAAAATATCCTTCAGAAATGTCCTGTGTGTTCCTCAGAAAGATGACATATTATTATATCCCTTTGGTTACCTTCGGTAAACTCGGAAACAATAATTATAAATGGTGGATCCATCTATCCTATCCTATATAATTTTGTCAGTATAGACAATAGACGCAGTAATACAAAAAAGATAGAGAGTTAAAAGCGAGATGACTGAAACAAAACTCAAACCAATCATTTGTTTTCACAGTGACAGTATAATGTTCATGCTGAAAAAAACTCGAAACTTGCAGTGAATTAAATGTACTTTTATTATTTTCAGTAATGGCAGAGATGAAGAGGAGAGATTGAGAGATTGAGAGATGTAAGGAAATATCGTTTTTCACTTTGGTTTTAAAAAATTAGAATTTGTAACAATATTTTTTTTTGTATAATTATAAAAAGTCAGTGGAATATTAATTGGTATGAAACTCATTTTATGTAGTTCAATAATAGTGAATATATGAATTAATTTAAGTTTTGTGAAAGCACAGACATTTTCAAGTAATTAGCCCAATTAAATTAGTCATTATAAGGCTAATTTAAATGTTCAAAAAATTATATAACAACAATATATATAATATTTGTCATGGGACTTAGTACAAAGGTCAAACCACGCGAAAATAAATTGTGTTACTTAAAAAAAACGGCGATTTGACAAGACGACCAATTCGTCTGGTTTAGTTCCTAAACGGTTTTAAAAAATCGAGTAGGAACTAAGAGTTTTTCTGCTACCAAAGTCTTCTTTTGAATTATTTAACTATGAATATATTTCACGAGCAAAGCAGGACAGATCACCTTGTTACATACAAATAATTACTGATATAAATAGAAAAAAAAGAAGTAATTTATAAGATAATATAACTAATTTATATCAAGGTAGATAGATAATCACGTTCACAGATTAATGTAATATTAACAGGTATAAAAAACCTTCAAATACATTGACCCCAAGATTTGATTATTGATAACTCGATACAATTCAGTAAATGTCAAGTCGCAAAATAGGGATATCATTCTCACTTTATTACATTATACGATGTAAATGTATTTTATGTCTGAGCCGTTGACAAGATTTATGGTTATTACTTAGACTACTGCAGCAGCAGTATGATTAATGTATGTCCCACCATATATCTAAGATAAATACGATTTGCATATCATAAATCTAACTGAAAGCCCAGTTAAAATTTGACTTTTAATGCCTTCGAAATAAACATTGTTAAAATTGTATATTTGTTATATTGGCGTATTATACAATTTATTTATTTGTTTATCGTGCATTTGTAGGTATTGAGAGATTTTCAACGAAATAATATAAACAAAGAAATGTATTTTTATAGTATTGTATCTTTAGGAAAAACTTTTTCCGATTGCCATAAAATTTAGTGCAATTTTTGGATTGATGTGGTTATATAATTAATATGTATAGTATTATATACATACTATATGTATTAGAAAAGTAGACTAAATGAAATAAAAATTGCCAACTGAACGAGTGAATTTTTTTTTAATAATACCAATAATTAGTTATATTCTATACAAATTTATTTAACGGACTTAAATGATGTCATGCTTTTACAAACCTTTAGTGTATAATTTATTTATTGTCTCCGAGCTTACAGCAGGTATCGGAAGCTATTATTTTGTGATAATTTGAACTATTATTGTATGTGATAGTTCTGAAGAACAATCCATTTTTACGTCTCCCATTTCAAATATCCAAGACAGAAATCCGTTCAGACGTCAGGGAACATTTTTAACCCCGAGTCAATATCTGTCGTTAAAACGAACCAACTTATCTTGAAAACTACTTGTCCGATTTCAATTAAATTTGGACGGTAATCACCCAAATTTCTTTGAAATCTGATGGTATTATTAAAAAATTAGTTAATAACACAATTAAATTAGTGCGCATGTGGAAGAGAAACTAAAGGGCGTAGAACGCGGTCAAAGCTTAAATAAGACTATAAGACAAAATTGAATGTGCGGAGACAAGAAGAAAAGTTTGTTGTTTATCTTGATCACATAGCTTCTGTTAACTTCGGTAAGCTCGGAATAAAAAAGCATTATAAATTAACGAATGAGAAGAAAAATCTAGGTGACAGCACATGGAGTAATGGAGTAATTGTTGAGTAATTATTAATGGTGTAAAAATCAAGACAAAGTTCCAAAAAGAAGAAAGTACTTAAACGAAAGCAAAAGTTGTAGTCCTTAAGTAGTTCTATCAATATAAAAAGTAAACATAATAATCAAATACGGATGTAAAAAAGCATAAACAAATAACTAAAATGACAAAAAAAAGGTAAATTGAAAGCTTAAGTAGTAGTTAGTAAATAGTAAAAGTAATAAAATAGCAAGGAAGCAGTAAAAATAGTATTGGTAGAAAATAAATCGTAAAACCATAAAAAGCAACAAAGAAGAAAGTAGTAAATTATATAAGTTGAGTTATAGATAGTATTAGGCAAATAGTACAAGTAAGCAATCAATAAATAGTAATATCATAATTAAAGGAAAAAAAATACATTATAAGTATAAATTATTTATACGTGTAAACTATTTTATTTATAAGTATAAGTATAACTAACAAGAACGCAGAGCAGGGAGAAATGCGATAACTCGAACAAAAGTTTCTCATACACATTATTGATGCTGAATTTATTCCCATAATATCTTATTTAATTGATTTATTTATCAACAAGTATAAAGAATACATTAGCAAAATGCTTACTTTCTTTTTCAATTTGTAACAAAATCGTCAACAATTTATTTTTATCAATACATATCTCAGGAACTAGATTTTTCCCATGAAGTCGACTTATGCTTAGACAATCGGCTTTTATCGTTATAAATTCGTAATTAAAAGGACTAATTAAAGGACTAACTCGTCGTAACCTTTTTAAGATTTTTTTCCCAAGTTTTTAGGNTATTTCTAAGACAAAACTATATCAAAAGATATTTCTTTAAAAAAGGAAGGAAGGAGCAACTTTAAAGAAAAAATATTAAGCCGAAAAAAGAAGACACTGTTTATTCTTAATGTAAATTGTTTATATCGAATGATGTTTATTTATCAGCTTGATGTTTACTTGTTGGTAAATACAGTGAGATGAAACTTGGCTTTATTCTGGAGCCGACGGCTCGCACCCAAGCCCACCTATCTTCAGTTAACTCAAAGTTTCATTTTTAAGAATAATCAAAATATTTATCCCAACATCCCTATTCCATTTGACCGATAAATCATTTCTAGGTCTTCTGAAGATGGTCTATTTGGATTAAATGAGAATGGTCGACAGGTTTAATAGCTATAAACAGGCAGATAAAGAAGATGGCCAAGAGAGGAACTGAACGAAGAAATATATCTTTCACTTACATATTAAAATTATGAATCCCTATGATTTATTGCTACTGTTGATTTTTTTATATAAGAATAAAACATTTTGGACAAATAAAAACTATAATTTTAAACTGTTTTTTTTTTTTTGTAATACTGAATTATTAAACGACCTCGGATAAAGAAAGATAATTTTTTTTTTTTTATTAATATTTATTTCTACTTTAACCATTAAGATTATTTTACTATTATTATTTTATTTGTTAATAGTACATTGTGCGTCTAGTGCGGAAAAGAACATTTTGGATGCGAGTGTGGAGTTTGCACTCGAGCGATAGCGAGGGTATTAAAACCACATGAGCAAAGCAAAATGCAGTTTTCGCACGAGTTGCGTACTGTACTTTATCTACGACTGTTGGATTTTAATAATAAATACAGAAAAAAATGTTAATGTTAATAAACTTCCTGTAAGTACGTTCGTATTTCTCTTTTGATAAAGATGACATTTAATTCACTTACTTATTATTTGTATTTTGTGCCGAATTAATTATTTCGGGAGGAGTATTATTCTCCTCATTTTCACCATAGTAACTTAAAATCTCTTCATTCAATTTGTTCGTTGATAAGGATTTTTTTGTGGTAAAATTTAATTACTATTGGACACATCGGATATTTTATAAAATTATTCTACAAATAATCCTATTCGTGGGAAATTTAATCACAAATATGGTAGTAGTATATTAGCCTTCAAGTTATATATTTCTAAAATCTATTTTTTGGTCTTACGGGTATAAATAAAAACGTAAGTTTTGATTTGCGATATTTCAACCCAACTTGGGCTATTATCAAGCTAACAATTGTTCTTATAGAACATCCAAATGTAGGTATCTTCTACTTAATTTAGGTATAATTCGTGGTAATTTCTTCAGGAAAGTACATACTGCCTTTGTCACTAAAATTTATTTTGGTAGAACTTATGTCGATTCTTATTCCAATAATATCCTAATTAAATGAAAAATATAAATATAATCCCTCATCTAATCAGCTTCTTAATGCAACTTTAAATATAAGAATAATTAGCTTTTAGGTATTTACTATAACCTCTTCTCCTTTAATGTTATTTATTTTCAATTACTACAATTTGAACTCACGTTACCAGTTAACTATAGTCTCTTTTATATAATATTTGATGCTATTTATTACTTTTTACTTCCATTAATAGTATCTTATAAATATCTAGTCATAATAACGAGTTCTATTAAGCCCTCTAGTCATATTTACAATTTATCATTTTCCAGGTTTTATTTTGTATTCTCATAAACGAAATAATCATAAGATGTATTGCGATAGCTCAAAAATTAAATTTTAACGGAGTACCTACACGTTTTAAGATCCCTTGAGCCCAAATAAGTGGAAATAAAATGGTCCGTTCGTTGTCCATCAGACGGAGCCTAAACTAGTTATTAGGGATACTACACAAAGCTTCTCAAAACACTATCTTCGGTGAACAAAAATATATTAAACGTTCTTTAACAAAATATAAAATTGAATTAAATTAAATTGACATTTTTTTGTTTTAAAAAAATATAAAGACCTGCAATATTTTTTTCTTTGTTTAAACCTGTGTAAAATTAAAATTTCACCAGATTTTAACACTTCCCCTCACAGGTTGTATCTGTGCCTTCGGGAGAGCAGAGACCCATCAAGTTCTTAAACTTCTCTAGTTTAACTCTTCCAAGTCCCTTTGTGAAGACATCAGCGGGCATATCTTCTGTCTTCAAATACCTCACATCGACGTCGCCGTTCCTTAGGGCTTCTCGAACGAAGTGGTGTCGAACATCGATGTGTTTGGTGCGATGGTGGTGACCCTCGTTCCGAACCAAGCTTTGTGCACTTTGGCTGTCGCTAAAAAGTGTGGTTGGCTCTTCAATAAACTCCCCAGCTCCTAGGTCTTGTAGGAGTCGCCGGAGATACGTGGCCTCCTTGGTTGNATTAGTTTTGTAGAGCTGAAATTGGGCTTATGCTGCTACAAATTTACTGCTATTTACGATCCCGTCACCGCACCTATCTCTAAACCCTAATAATCGAAATTATACTCAGTAATTCATAAGTCGTAGAAATCGAATAGTAAACTTATGAAGTTAAATGCCGCCCCAAATTATGTGCCGCCCGGAGCGGACCGCACCCACCTCACCCCCCTAGGTACGCCACTGATTCAACCCGCATTTAATCTGTATTTAAAAATCATGGAAACGAGGTATATGAGAGCAAATAAAACATGCAAAGGAGCGAGACTCAAGAACGCAGGAAGGAAAATGGTACTTTTACGATATCAAAACCTTACATAGGTACTAAGAATTAATTTAATTCTAATAATATCTTATTAATTAATTTATTTCTAAACATATTTAAAAGTTAATTATAATTACTTATAAATTTTTAGGTAAATAACATTTATTTTCATCAATATCTCGGTAACTAGATTTTTTCTAAGTATGCTTGGATTCGTATTTAAATAGGCTAGATTTTAGAATTGATTAATTAATTCAATTCAATTCGTCGGAACCGTATTTGAAAAAAAAAGGTTGAGAGATGTATCTTTCTTCAGGTCCAAACCTATTGTACCTAAAGAAACCGAAAAGGGTAGGATTGTTCTTACCCTAATTAAATGTATAACTTAATTAAATGTACATAAACTGTAAAATACTTGCAATGAGGAGAGAATTAAGAATAAAGGGAAGACTTAATCAATCATCAAATTATCAAATTACTACTTTTGTTAAATAATAAAAAACTTCTATGTATAAAGAAAATTCTTTAATATATAGAAAATTCTGTGTAAATCCTTGAAAAATATGGCTCCTCATGCGTATCGCAAAAGACGTGCAATAAAGAGGATGAAAAACAAAACAAGATTCAATTAATTAAAAACTCCGAAAAAATTCATATATGTATTCTGTGTATGAATTTATGAATTATTTAAGATGAATCTCCTTACTCATCGCATAAAAGACGTGTAAAACGAGCTTCAAATTACCGAATAAAACAAAAGTTGAGTAGTTTTTCTTATGTAATGACAATATATTTTATGTATTCAGAGGAAAGATAGATCTTTTCACGCACAATACATAAAAACGTGCAAGGCAGATAAATGTCACGGAAGACAAAGGCAAACGTGCAGCAAATGTTTCTATTAGAGAGTTTTTATTAGTTCAATTTACATTAAAACCTTCAGCGCGTTTCTTTCAACGACTCCCTCCCAGCGTCTCCATTGTTTTTATCTTAATTACCATCTTTATAACATGGCAACATGTTTTACTTGCAGAGTAGTCAAGTACGTGAGTCTTGACTTTTTTAACTCTTAAGTAAAGGAATCTGGGTTTTCTTTTAAATATTAAAACAATTCAGTGAAAATGGAAGTGGAAGCATTTCTTCAATTATTGATAACGAATATATAGCATAATTAAAACGTTAAAGTAACTAAGAAGTTTCGAAAGTAATGAAATACGTATGTAATAAATACTCGTATATGTAATCCGTATCTAAAGAAATCATTTCATGAAAGTATAAAAGTGGAAGGAAGAAGAGTTCGGACGGGGGGGGGGGGGGAGGGTGGGTCTCAGAACTTTTCCTCACCAATTAATTCCAAAATGGCGGCAGATATTACGTCGAAAGATGGAGGAATTATTTATCTTATAGAAAGATATTATGATTGATGCAAATTTCAGATTAATCGGTAGGATAGTTCCAAAATTATTCAGCATTAAAGTTTCCAAGTTCATAAGTTGATGTTTTCAAAATGGTGGCATATATACAAAAGGGAATTCAGTTTTTCGTAAAAAGTTAAATGGGTCAATGACGTCTCGAACTTATGATTTTACAAGCGGTAAAACTACATGTAACTCAACTCTCTTGCATATACAAACCGTGGGAGTTAAGACGACCAGACAACCAGCTAAAAACCTATCAAATGATTTAAAAAAAACCCAAAATTGATAATTCCTATATTGAAATTGTCATCACAATTGTATATATGAAAATGAAGTCAGCAGACTTTGCAGAAGTGTGAAGTATAAACTGCAATATTGATTTCAATGAAATACGGTATATTATATATTATATATATACATTTGTTATCGTACAACAAATATAATATCGTTACTATCCTATCGTTTACTAATCCTTGAATCAGGCTAAAATTCAAAATCTTTATGTATGAGTTTACGCATATTAAAAAAAAACAACATAAAATAGTAATAATACACAATATAATTTTTTTAGTAATGGTTCTAATTTTTATATTATATGTATTAGATTAATCGAGAGTATTGATTCCTTGATGCACTGATAAGGAAAGAGATTGGCTGTGCACAAGTTCAATTTTCTTAAAAATACATAGATTCTTTTGTTAACTCAATGTTTAAAATATTAAGAATGATCAAGATGAAGATGAGGAATTGACATGGAGAATCGAGGAAGAGAGATGAGGTTTTGATTGTTAAGATTCGTTTTTAAAATCCAAGAGAAGGAAACATATTGTGCAGACTCGCTGATGTTATATCACATCAACCCCTCCAGCACCCCATCTCTATAGGCTGTTTCATTGTTCTTGCACTCACATTCCCGCTGAATATTAAGTGCCTAAAGCAAACCTATAAAAAAAGTAAGTGGGTGGAAAAAGACCCTTCACAGATTTCAATACTAAGAAAGGAAAAATGGTTCATTTTCTTATCAAAAAAAACTTTTTTTTTTGTTCTTGAGTAAGAGAAGGTCCGGCCCTAACCTTACCTCGGGTAGGCCATAACGCCTGACATTTCCTCTTCATAAATAGTCACCCACTTTACTGTTATGGCCGTTTTTATATATTTTCGGGGGGACGGGACCTTAGAGAACCCTTTACAAATTTTTCAAATGACCCCCCCTTAACGACTTAAAGGTACAAAAAAAAATATTTATGTAACAAAAGACCAATAGAGAGGGGGGCAGTACATATGAAGGGGCCTCTGAGTTCTCCCCTCCTATCATTTGGACGGGGCAAAAATAAAATTTTAGTGCTAATAAAACGAGGCAAGTTGATGTTGGTTGAAAATCTTCAGTTGGAGGTTTGATGTCGCGGTGTCCGCCCGTAACTCGGTCTCGACCGTATTCTCCTAGCCCAGGTCCGGTTGCATTGTCTTGCATTTCAATACCTACCCCAACGCATCTTGCGCTTGCGTACCTACCTAGCTCCCACTTCACCTCCGTCTTAATGCCTCTTTTTATGTCTCCTAAACTGCATAATTCATCATTGGTTAGAATCACCTTGAATCAACTATGAAGGTAATGAATCATAAGGTAGAGACTTTCCTTATTTTCATACGTCATTAATTCAAATATAATAAATAAATCTCTCGCAGATTGATAAGAATATAAAATCTATAACTGAATACAAATACACTTTCACAACAAGACCACGTGGGTTATGCTTCCCTTAGAATATAAATGAATTCATACACAACTTACACATACATATCAATTTCCTTATCGAAGGAAGAGTTAAAGATTTATCTCTGACCCTTCATAATTGTAATTTCATTTTATAATTTCTATAATGAGTTCTGTCTTTCTATTAATACATTCATTTATTAATTAAACAATCTATTAATTTAAAAATCATTCTCTTTCTAAACTAGACTTAATAACTGCGTCTTAATTTGAATTTGAAAAGTATTGAGAAGCAAGATTTAATTTTCATACACTGATTAATTTGAATGCATATATTTATTTAATTGGTTATATTGATTAATTCGAATGTTTTGCTTATTTTGATTAATCAGCATAAAAAAATGGCTTGAGTTAAAGAATCTATTTTATCCGCTCTAAAATAGAACAGTGCCTACAAGTGTGCTACGCAGGCGACCATGGTGGAAAAGAACGAAATAAAAGCAAGTTGAGAATTAGATTAATTTAAACAAGTAAACCATTAGAAAATAAACAGAACGGAAATGTTATGTTTATTTGGAAAGGGCTGTTACTCAAGCGAAGATCTAACAAAACAATAAAAAATGTTGACTTAATAATTGGACAAACGTCTTTCTCCAATCCAGTTTATGAGACTTTATAAATTGCAATTCTTTGAATGACTTAAGTTTCAGTGGACTTTGATAACTGCCCTCAACCCCCGGAACTCTAAATTACTAAATCAATTAAAAACCCGAGAGAAGTACAAGATATAAATTCACAAAATTTAATTAAAACAAACAAATATATGACTTCAAAGATCTTACTTGGGGCGGAACGTGTTTAAAAACATAGCGGATGCAAACCAGCTGTTAAACTCAATGATAATAATTGCAAGATAAAAAGAACTTTTTATATACTACGTTTTTAAATTTTCTTAAACCGTGCCATCGCCATCGATATATTTGAAATAATATAATCGATGTATGTATTTCCTGTTTTGCTGTCATTGAATGTTTATATCTTTAAGGGGCCCACACACTTACAGTTTAACTGCAGGCCGTTATCTTATACGATTATCGTAAGGCCAAAATATCAGACCACCACACATTAACAGTCCACCGCCTGCAGGCAATCGTAAAGAACTACAGATCTGTGCCTGTATGCGCCACACACTGTGCGATGAGTGCCTGCAGGCCGAGATCTGACGATTTTTAACTGCAGTCCGACGGAGGGAAATAAACAAAATAAAGACGATTCACTCTACACGACTGCAGGCCGACTGGCGACTTTGTCCATGAGGCACAGGCCTGACAGTCCACGGACTGTCGTCTCTCCTTCCATCCGATCCTCGCCTCTACCCTCCACACACCTACAGTTCACCTTCGAATGCAGTCCGTCATCTTAAAGCGGCCCACACACTAACAGTTTAACTGAAGATAATGATATGACAGTCCACGGAGCTTGGCCACACACTCGTCAGTTTTTCTTACGATGACGGTCTGCAGTCGGAGGTGAACTGTAGGTGTGTGGAGGGTAGAGGCGAGGATCGGATGGAAGGAGAGACGACAGTCCGTGGACTGTCAGGACTGTGCGTCAAGGACAAAGTCGCCCGCCAGTCGGCCTGCAGTCGTGTGGAGTGAATCGTCTTTATTTTGTTTATTTCCCTCCGTCGGACTGCAGTTAAAAATCGACATATTTCGGCCTGCAGGCGCTCATCGCACAGTGTGTGGCGCATACAGGCACAGATCTGTAGTTCTTTACGATTCCCTGCAGGTGGTGGACTGTTAATATGTGGTGGTCTCAGATTTTGGCCTTACGATAATCGTATAAGATAACGGCCTGCAGTTAAACTGTAAGTGTGTGGGCCCCTTAAGGAAAACTGACGAGTGTGTGGCCAAGCTCCGTGGACTGTCAGATCATTATATCAGTTGAACTATTAGTGTGTGGGCCGCTTTATTTATAAAAATCATAAATTTGAAACCTATCAAAATGAAGAATGAAAATATGATGGGTTAAGAGCCCGCGGGAGTGAGTTGTGTTGACACCTTCTCTCAAGAGATAGCGCTACTTTTCACAAGTTTTTTTTCAACCCCTTGTTTATTTTGGGAGGAGAAGGAAACGCCCACATTACCCCTCTCTTTATTTTGACATAACGTCGGCCATTGCATTATTCTAAAAATAAATAAAAAAAACAAAAACAGAAATGTATAAATATTAATTTCTTTAATTTATGTCACTTTA
>KZ652190.1:11735-26012 GCA_001010745.2 Gerris buenoi
CCCTCCGTGGGCTAGAGATACCCCACGGTGCCTACGGCATTCCTCACCTCTCGCTGTACCCTCCGTGGGCTAGAGATACCCCACGGTGCCTACGGCATTTCACAACCTCCATTCATAACCTACCTCAATTCCTTAACCCAATCTGAACACGCAATTTAGTTCGGGCCCTTCTGGTAACACTAGTCTAACCTATAGAGCCCGACAGGCTTATGCAGGGCAGCACAGGTATCAACATTAGTATAGCTGCTAAGCAAATGTAAATATAGACGTGTGAGTGGTGTTCACCTTCGTCTAAGAGCTCTAATGGTGTCATTTTTATGTTGAAGTCGTGGAGTTCTTCGAAGGATTTGTTAAGTAAGTGGGTTCGTGGCGCTCCTCCTAAACTTAACTTGAGGGGTTTGCTTTCTAAAAATTGGTGGATGCCTCCGACATCCGGTAAGCTTTCGAACTCTTCCAGTTTTAGTAAAGTTGTCGATTTTGGGTGAATAATTAGATATTGAGATTTTTTCTTAATGGTAAAGTGGGACACGTTATATAATAGATATTGGTTAATGATTTTTACATATTTAAAAATTGTTTGANTAAATCTAAATCTTAGCTGCGTTTACAACGTTTTCTGTAGCTCCTCCCTTCTTAAGCGTGAAGTGTCCTCATGAGCGAATTAAACCGGTGCTGTCTGAAGGGCTGCACTTAATAGCGGCGGAGAAGAGGCAGGTGCCTTTCTGAGAGGTGCTGAGACGCTTTGCATAGTTACAAGGGGTATGGCTGGAGCTGGCTTGTCTTCTGAGGATGGTCGTGACCTTTGGTAGAGAGATTTGATAAGGCTTGTGGCGACCGCCACCTCATTGTTCTTAATTGACCCGCGAGTCTTATGTATCTTTTATATTTGTATTATTAATGTCAATAAATCGAGGTTGTAGCGAGCGTCTGATTCTCCCGCCTGGAACATCGAGAGCCCGGGTCTAGTGGGATGGTCTGTCCCGATCCCCCACTCTGGAGGCTCCCGACTTGCGCGCGCCGCACTCCCTCCAGGNGCCGCCACACCTAAACGGTTTAAGATACAAATTTTTTAAGCATTGTTTTGAACACCTACAATATGAGAGAAACAGCAGGGAAAATATAAATTTTTTCTAAAATGGTCGAGCAACCACCTCTGGACCACTTCGTATGGATTGACCCTGGAAGGATGTGTTCAGTAAGGGGGGGGGAGGGGTGGGTTCGTGGCGCTTCTCCTAAACTTAACTTGAGGGGTCCGCTTTCTAAAAATTGGTGAATGCCTCCGACATCCGGCAAGCTTTCGAATTCTTCCAATTTTAGTAAAGTTGTCGATTTTGGGTGAATAATTAGATATTGAGATTTTTTCTTAATGGTAAAGTGGGATACGTTATACAATAGATATTGGTTAATGATTTTTACATATTTAAAAATTGTTTGACTTTTTGGAAGTTCTAAATCCATACAATTTTCATTATTGTCTCTTAAAATTAGATCATATATACATGCGTTAGTTATTTTCTTAGTGTTTATACAATAATAATAATACAATAATAAGTATTAAAAATTAAACTACAAGAACCAGAATATAACTCTGTCTTTTATCACCATAGCAGGGTGAACATTCAGGGTCTTAATTTTATTTTGAGAAGTTATGTAAGGATAGGATAAAAGGAAGTAGGTTTCTGTGATGTGGGTTTGAAGAGGGAATTGAATGAAATAGTGAATGAAGGAATCTGTTAAGGAACAGCTCACCTTTCCTACTCGCCAAAGGATTTCGGATTGATTAGATATTAGGTATACATCGTTTAAATTATTTAAATCATTAATTGAGATTATACTATCATGTAATATGTTTAATTTACAAAACTCTATCGATATAACGATATCATTTACTTTATTAGCTAAAAACAAAAGGTTAGAAAATAGGAACATGTATTCACGTTCAAAAACTAGTTTCTTATCGATTGTGTTCGATAGGACTGAAGAAATTCTTTGAGTGTTGGTTCAAACGATTTTGATATCTTCGTTAAATTCTTCAATGAAATTTTTATTGATTGCTAGTTGACTCTCAATGTTGTGTTCCACACGATAATTGTTAGACTCGATTTTATTGATGGTTTCATCATAGTGTTTTTTATCGTTAGCATCCATGTTACCGGTTAACCAAGAGATTGCCGCGCCAAGACCATCAATTAGTCCTCTTTTAGACCGAGTCAAGTTATAAGGTTTATTTACATATATATGATCAAGTTTTTTCTGAATATAAGAAATATGTTGAATCAGGGGAACGGTTCTATGTTTAGTTTCATAAGTATCAATTTGCATGACTAATTCATTGATTCGGTTTAATTCCTTTCGAAGGGATTCTATGTTTAGTGAATGTATATATGTATAGTAGTCCGTGATTCTATAAGAGTTTTGAATTCTAACGGGGATTAGGCCTGGTCCTTTAGTTAAGTCAGTGAATTTGTAGGCTTGAGCTAAATTGAAGAAAGTGTAAACAAGAGCCGGCAATGATAGTTGCATCTTTCCTGAACTGCACAGAAACGGAATTAGAGTTAATTTTTTTCGAATTTTCTCGTTCTTTTTATTTGACTTGGATGGGTTTTAGTTAATTTACCTTTTGTTATTATTCGATTTTTGTCTTTTATGTATTTGGTGGGTCTATACTTGGGTTTATTCTTTGATTTTGTGTTGGTTCTAACGTAAATTTGTCCGTCTGGTATGGATATTGTTTCGCGATGATCGCTTAAATTTCATCATTTAAATCATCATCATCATTTAAATTTTCGGTCCTCTCTGATTTTTCTTGTTCTATAATTTTTTTGATAGATCGGTTTATTAGTTCGTTTTCGTAATGATATTTTTCTATTTGAGCGTCTAATATAATGTTTGAGGTTTCTTTGTTTAATTTCCCAAAGGTTATTTCGTTTGGTGATAATTTTAACGTTTTGTTTGGTGTATTGTTATATGCGATGAGGGCTTTTTCAAGAGTTTCATTTAAAGATATTTTATCAGGAGATGTTTCAATGGTAATAATATTCATTAACTCGGCTAGAGTTTTATGGGCTCGATTAATTAGTCCGTTAGGATTTGAGTAATTTGGCGTAGTGTAGTGGGTTTCAATACCGTGATACGATAAAAAATTTTCTAATCCTTTGTTTCGGAATTCAGGTCCATTGTTGCACTGGATCTTATCCGGAATGGGGAAGTTGCTAAAATAATTATGGAGACACTTAATTATTTCTTGCCCCGTGGTGTTTGGAGGTATATGACCGTATAGTTTTTTCGAGAAACAGTCAATAAAGGTTAGAATCTTTTGGTTGTTGTAAAAAAGGTGTCTATTTGAATAGATTCGAATGGTTTTGAAGGCGTGGGTGTAATTTGATATTTAGGTTTAGGAGGGTTTCTGTCGTATTTCACTCTTTTGCAGATATCGCAATTATTTACGAGTTTAGTGATGTGGTTTAGCATTCTAGGCCAGTAGCAAGTTTTTCTTAAGTTGAAGTATACGTCATTTATACCGCGGCGACATGTTTTACCGATGTGTTGGTTTAAAACTCTCTCCTTTTGTTCCTCCATGTCTTCAACAAATTTACTGTATCTTTTTATAGTTACATTAGGAAAGCATTCTAAAATAATTTGTTGAAACTGGAGAAATATTTGGTTTAGTATTTCATCTTTTAATTTCACATGTTTGTCGGAACAGTATATCCCGTAAGTTGTATTGGGTTTTAGATATTCTATACATAAATCTTTTAAGTTGTCAGAGTGTGGGTAGTCAATAAACCAGAAATATCTTTTTTTGCTAGAATGGATTATTTTTGTGTTAGTATCAAGGGGATTACCTCTATTTAAAATTATTTGATGATTTTCTACATTTATTATCTTGTTAGGGTCATTGACAAGGAAGATTTGGTTGTTTGAACTCTCTTGGGAATGTATGGTTATTAAACTTTCATTGTCTGTATTATCTGAGTTTTGAACGGGTGTGGGAATTTTACTTGGGGTAGAGGGTAAAGGGATTTCCTCTAGGTCAGGAGATAAATTGTTATCTTTATTTGGAATTTGTTTTGACGTTTTTGTAATCTTTGAGGGGTTGTTTTTCTTATTTTTTGGTCTATTTAATCTTTGTTTAGTCTTAGTGGGTTTATTAATATTTAGTTCATGGGAGTTTATTTTGATTAGATTTACATTATGCTTCTTCTGTGGTTCATGGAAGTCGAAGTTATTATCTATATTTATTATTTCGGGGGTAATGTCTTTACTATAAGTTTTTTGAGACAATGCGGTATCAATTCGTAGCGGAATATGAATATCCGTTTTAATTGGTATGTTAATGATGTCGGATTCTAGGATGCTTTTTTTAAAATCGATCTTTATATCGTGATCTTTCATAGTGTTATGACCTAACATTATGTCGTATTTTTCAGAAAATTTAAACAAATAGGCTTTCATTAATGAGGGGCGTTTGAACAGTCGCGTTGTATTTATTATTATATATTCTGATCCGCTTTTAGTTCCTGCAGGGGTGGTGACTTTAAAGTTTTCTTTATATCTCTTTANGATTTTTAATTAATTTTTTTAGGTTTTCTTGCTTATTTAAGAAATCAAAGGGTGACTCGTTGGGGCTGATTTTAGTTTGGTAAATCTCTAATTTTAACGATTCTATAGTCCTGGTGTCTGCAAACTGTATTTTTAGTAAGTCTAGTATTTCCGGTATTGTTGTTACGTCTCGCGACAATATTAATGATTCTGCAGACCCTTCTAATCTGGCTTTAACTTTATTTAATAGTTTGTGGTGATTGGCTGCAAGACTTGTATTTCTTGCTTCGTGTTTGAACACAGCAAAGTGACTGGGACTCATTTTGCCTTAATTGCTGAATTTCTTCCAGTAGTTGCTTAATTATTTCATCTTTGTCACACTCGACATGCATTAACTGTTGGGGGTTTGCTTTTGGTGTTCGGCTAAAATTGCTAACAGTTCTCATAGATACTGTATTGGGACCTTGTTGGTTGTAATTAATTTGATTTTGTCTGTAAAAGGAATTTGCGGGAGTATTCGTATTGGGTCCTTCGCGGTTATATGATTTTTTTGTAATAAAAGGTTTGTTTCTAAAATTAACTGAATTAGGTCCGTTAAATTGGTGATATTCGGGCCTAGAATGTTGAGAAGTTGAGGGTAAATTGTAAGTATAAAGTTGGGGAGGATACGCAGGTGCGTAGTTAGGAGCTCTAGTGAATCGTTTCTTATTTCTATTAATTAGTTCTAATACAAATTGACATTTAGTGAACAAAATTTTTCTAAAGTCTTCTAAGTTTTCTGGGTTTTGGGTAATTATAAAATTTGAGAGTTGGGGGTCAAATTGGTGGTATAATTGGAAGATTATTTCCTTTTCTGTTTGTCTCATTAACTCGGTGACTACAGCGGCGTCAATGCCTTCTATGGTATATCGATTTTTAATTAATTTTTTTAGGTTTTCTTGCTTATTTAAGAAATCAAAGGGTGACTCGTTGGGGCTGATTTTAGTTTGGTAAATCTCTAATTTNTTTCTAATCCTTTGTTTCGGAATTCAGGTCCATTGTCGCACTGGATCTTATCCGGAATGGGGAAGTTGCTAAAATAATTATGGAGACACTTAATTATTTCTTTCCCCGTGGTGTTTGGAGGTATATGACCGTATAGTTTTTTCGAGAAACAGTCAATAAAGGTTAGAATCTTTTGGTTGTTGTAAAAAAAGGTGTCTATTTGAATAGATTCGAATGGTTTTGAAGGCGTGGGTGTAATTTGATATTTAGGTTTAGGAGGGTTTCTGTCGTATTTCACTCTTTTGCAGATATCGCAATTATTTACGAGTTTAGTGATGTGGTTTAGCATTCTAGGCCAGTANAGGATTTGAGTAATTTGGCGTAGTGTAGTGGGTTTCAATACCGTGATACGATAAAAAATTTTCTAATCCTTTGTTTCGGAATTCAGGTCCATTGTTGCACTGGATCTTATCCGGAATGGGGAAGTTGCTAAAATAATTATGGAGACACTTAATTATTTCTTGCCCCGTGGTGTTTGGAGGTATATGACCGTATAGTTTTTTCGAGAAACAGTCAATAAAGGTTAGAATCTTTTGGTTGTTGTAAAAAAGGTGTCTATTTGAATAGATTCGAATGGTTTTGAAGGCGTGGGTGTAATTTGATATTTAGGTTTAGGAGGGTTTCTGTCGTATTTCACTCTTTTGCAGATATCGCAATTATTTACGAGTTTAGTGATGTGGTTTAGCATTCTAGGCCAGTAGCAAGTTTTTCTTAAGTTGAAGTATACGTCATTTATACCGCGGCGACATGTTTTACCGATGTGTTGGTTTAAAACTCTCTCCTTTTGTTCCTCCATGTCTTCAACAAATTTACTGTATCTTTTTATAGTTACATTAGGAAAGCATTCTAAAATAATTTGTTGAAACTGGAGAAATATTTGGTTTAGTATTTCATCTTTTAATTTCACATGTTTGTCGGAACAGTATATCCCGTAAGTTGTATTGGGTTTTAGATATTCTATACATAAATCTTTTAAGTTGTCAGAGTGTGGGTAGTCAATAAACCAGAAATATCTTTTTTTGCTAGAATGGATTATTTTTGTGTTAGTATCAAGGGGATTACCTCTATTTAAAATTATTTGATGATTTTCTACATTTATTATCTTGTTAGGGTCATTGACAAGGAATCGCGATGATCATTTAAATTTTCGGTCCTTTCTGATTTTTCTTGTTCTATAATTTTTTTGATAGATCGGTTTATTAGTTCATTTTCGTAATGATATTTTTCTATTTGAGCGTCTAATATAATGTTTGAGGTTTCTTTGTTTAATTTCCCAAAGGTTATTTCGTTTGGTGATAATTTTAGCGTTTAGTTTGGTGTATTGTTATATGCGATGAGGGATTTTTCAAGAGTTTCATTTAAAGATATTTTATCAGGAGATGTTTCAATGGTAATAATATTCATTAACTCGGCTAGAGTGTTATGGGCTCGATTAATTAGTCCGTTAGGATTTGAGTAATTTGGCGTAGTGTAATGGGTTTTAATACCATGATACGATAAAAAAATTTCGAATCCTTTGTTTCGGAATTCAGGTCCATTGTCGCACTGAATCTTATCCGGAATGGGGGAAGTTGCTAAAATAATTATGGAGACATTTAATTATTTCTTGCCCCGTGGTGTTTGGAGGTATATAACCGTATAGTTTTTTCGAGAAACAGTCAATAAAGGTCAGAATCTTTTGGTTGTTGTAAAAAAAGGTGTCTATTTGAATAGATTCGAAAGGTTTTGAAGGCGTGGGAGTAATTTGATATTTAGGTTTAGGAGGGTTTCTGTCGTATTTCACTCTTTTGCAGATATCGCAATTATTTATGAGTTTAGTGATGTGGTTTAGCATTCTAGGCCAGTAGCAAGTTTTTCTTAAGTTGAAGTAAACGTCATTTATACCGCGGTGACATGTTTTACCGATGTGTTGGTTTAAAACTCTCTCCTTTTGTTCCTCCATGTCTTCAATGTCTTCAACAAATTTACTGTATCTTTTTATAGTTACATTAGGAAAGCATTCTAAAATAATTTTCTGAAACTGGAGAAATATTTGGTTCAGTATTTCATCTTTTAATTTGACATATTTGTCAGAACAGTATATCCCGTAAGTTGTATTGGGTTTTAGATATTCTATACATAGTTCTTTTAAGTTGTCAGAGTGTGGGTAGTTAGTAAACTAGAAATATCTTTTTTTGTTAGAATGGATTATTTTTGTGTTACTATCAAGGGGATTACCTCTATTTAAAATTATTTGATGATTTTCTACATTTATTATCTTGTTAGGGTCATTGACAAGGAAGATTTGGTTGTTTGAACTCTCTTGGGAATGTATGGTTATTAAACTTTCATTGTCTGTATTATCTGAGTTTTGAAAGGGTGTGGGAATTTTACTTGAAGTAGAGGGTAAAGGGATTTCCTCTAGGTCAGGAGATAAATGGTTATCTTTATTTGGAATTTGTTTTGACGTTTTTGCAATCTTTGGGGGGTTGTTTTTCTTATTTTTAGGTCTATTTAATCTTTGTTCAGTTTTGTGATGTGTATTAACATTTACTTCGTGGGAAATACGAGATAACGCATCTGCGACAACGTTAGTTTTTCCGCTAATATATTTGATATCCAAATCGTAATCGGACAGTTCGCATTTCCAGCGTAATATTTTTCCGTTTGGATTTTTCATGTTATGGAGATATTGAAGGGGTTTATGGTCTGAATTGATTAATGTTTTTCTTCCATAAATGTAAGGTCTAAAGTGTTTACAGGCCCACACTATTGCGAGAAGTTCTTTCTCTATAGTGCTTAATTTTTCTTCATGTTTATTAAGGGTTCTGGACGCATATGAAACAGGGAGATCTTTACCATTAGCTTTTTGTGACAATACAGCGCCAACCGCGAAATTGGAGGCATCTGTGGTTAATATAAATGGTTTGTTGAAATCTGGTAGTTGCAAGATGGGTTCATTTTGTAACAAGGATTTTAGAGTTTCAAAGGATTGTTTATAGTCATTATCTGAAAGATCAATTTTTTATCCATTCTTAACATGACTGTCAGAGGTTTAGCGATTTTAGCATAGTTGGGTATCATTTTACGATAATATCCAGTTAAGCCTAAAAATTGTTTAATTTGTTTTTGGGTTTGGGGAATTGGAAATTTTCTGATTGCTTCCACCTTAACAGGGTTTGGCTTAATACCGTCTTTGGAAATAATATGGCCCAAAAATAATAGTTCCCTTTTAAAAAACTCCGTCTTATCCAGCTGAATTTTAATATTATGTGTTTTTAAAATTTCAAATACCGATTTTAAGTGTTTCAAGTGTTCTTCAAGGTTGTCTGAAAATATTATTATATCATCCATGTATACTAAAACGTTTGTTACATTGGAGAACAATATGTTCATGGCTCTTTGGAACGTAGGGGGGGAATTTTTAAAACCGAAAGGCATTCGCAGGAATTCGTAGTGACCGTTTTCAGTACTGAAGGCGGTTTTTGGGATGGACTCTTCTTCCATCTCTATTTGGTGGAAGCCTGAGGTTAGGCGGTTTTTGGGATGGACTCTTCTTCCATCTCTATTTGGTGGAAGCCTGAGGTTAAGTCCAAGGCGCTAAAGTACATGGCTCTACCGATTTTCCCGAAGAGGTCTTCGATATTCGGTAACGGGAATCTATCGTCAATAGTTTGTTCGTTTAACTTACGATAGTCTATTACCATTCGCATTTTTTTCTTTCCTGATGCGTCTATTTTTTTGGGGACTATCCATATCCATACAGGGCTGTTATATGGGGAGTTTGAGGGGCGAATTATTTTATTTTTTAATAATTGTTCTATTTCTATTTTTACATTTTCCCTAAAGTACTGCGGGTACCTGTAATTTTTGGAGTATATAGGGTTTTCGTCCTTAGTTCTAATTTTGTGCTTTAATAAGTTGGTAGCTGATCTTGTTCGCGTTTTATAATTTCCGGGAATCGTTTAACAAGTTCGATAATTTTTTGCTTTTCCTCGAAATTCATATGGTCTGTTCGTAATAGGTTGGGGATTTCGTTTTTTATTTCATTTAGATTTACTTGCTTTGCGTCTGGTTCGTGAATTTCAAAGTCGTCATCTATATCCATAATTTCGGGGGTCATATTCATACACTCTTGACTTAGTACTAAAATGTTTGATTTGCCGTTATGTACCGAGTACAATCCATTCAGTATTTTATTTTTTTTTTTTTTTTNCAAAGAAAGGATGATTTAGACTAGAAATTTGGGGCAACTGGCCACAAATCTCAAGTTCTTGTGTCCTTTAGATGAGTTCAACCGCAAGTGAAGAAAAAATATTCAAACAAGAGAATTGGGACAAATGGTCACAAGTCTCAAGCTCTCACGGTCCTCTATGTCCGGGTGCCAGTTAAATAAGTAGTCGAACTCAATAAGACTTAAAGTATATTTTCAAAGACTAAATATAAAAGAATTACAAATAAGGATCTTATTACTACATTACGTCGAAGTCTGGCTACTCAAGTGTGTCTCCTTGTTGCAGGGTAGGTCGTTTTATATGGTCTAGGGTCAAGATAGTGGAGATAGCTGGGTCACATATCTTTAGATGATTCACATGTCGTGTATCTTTGAATGAGTTTCCCGTGTGACACATGTAGATATGACAGTGTGACTCATATAGATATAACTCTAGTTTTTATCAGGGGAGTAACAGTCAAAGAAGAACATTCCGTACACCTTCTTAGGATTGTTACTTCCCTCTGTTTTTTATAAGGGGAGTAACAATCTAAAGAAGTACGATAATAATATGGATTAAAAGAATAACAACTCGACACTCAGGCGGCTGACGGTGGGTATCCGTCAGCAGACTCAAAAAATTCTGGATAAATTTTGATTATTTTTCTCCACTTTTTTTTACTGTGACAAGTAGTGAAAATCACTTTAGTAAAATGTGAACATTGTAGTTATAATATAGGTGACAAAGAATGAGTTTTAAGTTAGCTAAATGTGTTAAATAAATGTCTAGGGACACATCATGAATAAATTCCAATTAAGCCTCCCTTTGAATTCCCAGACCAAATGTGATAATCAAATTTATCAAACATTTGGGTAACAACTCGCAGGATGCCAATAGAACCCAATAGCTTTATATTGTCAGCTGTGAAAATATTGGGTTAAATTTACATCAAATTTACGTTAGTACGATTGGTTTTCTTTCCCAGATTGAATTGGAGGTATAAATTTATCATATACGAAGGCAACATCAATCTAGGAACTGAAAATACAACTTACAACCAATCCTTAACATTCACGGGAGTACTGTTCTGAAAAACCACCGCGAATGTTAATTTTATTTAATGTATGGGAACAAAGAGTTGAATGGACGGGGGAGTTACCTGTATGAGGTAAGTTAATTCCACAAAAAAACGTCATTTACTTCGAGCAAATAAAAAGTAAAATCACGTATTCCAGCCCCATTTGTATAAATTATATTCATTCACTCTTCGTATACATTCTAAATATTTAAAACATTGTTCTGAAGAACACTCTTTTGTATTTTTCTGCCTTTAGAATGATCGCTGATGCAATTCAAGAGTTAGAAACAAAACATTTTTTGGAGAGGCTTTCCGTTTTTCATTATTCTACTCAAATTAACTTCAATAGCGCTCTTAATCATCACTTCATGGTACTTCTTTTGATTGTTACTCCCCTATATTGTTTTAGAATATAAATGAATTTGACTAAATATCTATGAAGACAATGGGATGTTTTGGACAATGTACTTTGGGACAAAGAAATATCACTCTTCTGTTTTATAAAGGGAGTAACAGTCTAAAGAAGAACATTCCGTACACTTTCTTTAGAATGTTACTCCCCTATGTTTTTTTCATAAGGGGAGCCAACTTCATTACTATTACTATTCATTACTAATTACTATTCATTACTATTACTATTACATTAGACTTAAGGCTTTAAACCTCTATAATTTGGTGTATTCCCACCCTGTATCGTTTTTACAGGATTAATTTTTTGTTGCAGATATGGTGGCATCAGCAGTGCTTGGGGCTGCTACAGGTACAGGACTTGCTCTACTAGTAGCAATGACTCTAGTACTATACAGATACTACGCATCACGCAGGTAAATTGCTTGGCTATGTTCATCTTCAAATTTTGCAATTTTCAATTTTGCGGGTCGAAAGATGTGAAGTAATACGTTCAGTTTCAGTTAATGACTTAAAAATGACATAGCTCAGACAAGCTATGTCTGCCTTGAAATTTTTCTATTTTTCCACTCATTGGGCATTTTAACTCGGGTTCTGACATCCTCTTCGGCAGCTCTTTGTTAATATGCTACCTATTTTCTTTTTACTTTTTGCATTAACTTTTGACACTCAGATTGGTCAACCTCTACGAAAAAAAAGTGTGAGACTCTCACGCATTAGAAGTGAAACTTAAGGTCTAAAAACAGTTGATTTTTTGCTCTCTTTGTATTTATTGACTATTTTATTATTTAAGAATTTAGTAATGGTTATGTGGAATTTAATTGAAAAAATAAGATATTTTCCTAACATTTTAGCGAATAATGAATATAAAAAAAAAAATCACAATTGACTATTTTATTATTTAAGAATTTAGTAATGGTTATGTGGAATTTAATTGAAAAAATAAGATATTTTCCTAACATTTTAGCGAATAATGAATATAAAAAAAAAATCAACAATTATATATATTATATTATTATAATGTGCATAATATTACGCTTATATATACCAATTCTGTGTATTAAAAAATCATCTACCTTCGTGGTACAATGGTTGTAATAATGGTATGTCTGCTGAATCAGAAGTCGGAGGCTCGGAGACTAGTTTAAAATAAATAAAAAATCTTTCACTTAGACGAGTCCTGAATCACAAACTTCGTTACATGCAATTTGGTTCCATCCAATCCAATTTACTCTACCTCGCCTAAAGAAGTTTCACTTAAAATATAAAGCTATTAGGCCTGTAGGAGGGGTGATGCCATTGGCAATTTTATTTTCCTAGTTGGCTCGACTTCTCCAATTTAAAACCCAGTGTTCTCATTGGCTCCAGTCTACATTTTTTTTTTTAGCTTTTCTCGCGCTTTAAAAAAGTTAATACTAGGTAATTCAAAAAGGGTGTAAGTACTGAAAGGAGTCTTTTTCATCTTTTCGATTACCTTTCCTTCTAAGGCTAGGGGGGTATTTACAGCAAACATTAACTCTTTAGTTTTTCTGAAATTGATCTTTACAGACTCTTCATATTTTCTTCCTTGTCTCGGAAACACTCATGAACTTCCTTGTCTCGAAACAATCATGAACTTCCTTGTCTCGGAAACACTCATGAACTTCCTTGTCTCAGAAACACTCATGAAGACGTGTCTTTTAAGTTAGTTTATAGACGCCACTGGAGCTCTTCCTTTTTCTTTACGACTACTTTCATCCTTCGATCTAACTTTAGGAAAAACAGCAAAACTGTCAGCCTTAATAGCCGATTTTCTGCTCCCAACTCCAATTTCATAAGCATACTTTCATCGGTATTTCTCAAATAAATTGTATAACATAACAACACGGCATAACAACATGGAACAAACATGTTCATTCCAAATATACTAACATATTTAACGTTTGCACCGTTCTTTCAAAAAAAGGTAGGTCGCTTCCTTGGGAAAATAATTTTCGGAAAACATTTTTGTTTTGGAAAAAAATGTTAACAAATTTTCTTGAGAGAAATGTTCCCCTAATAATAGCACAGAAAGATTTTTACATCAACAATATAGACGTCTCAGAATATTATTGTCACTTTTCTTAAACCAATTATATATTTTTTTTTTTACTAATGGATTTAAAGCAGGCTTTACACATTTCGCTTTGTCGGTGCAATNATTATTTAAGAATTTAGTAATGGTTATGTGGAATTTAATTGAAAAAATAAGATATTTTCCTAACATTTTAGCGAATAATGAATATAAAAAAAAAATCAACAATTATATATATTATATTATTATAATGTGCATAATATTACGCTTATATATACCAATTCTGTGTATTAAAAAATCATCTACCTTCGTGGTACAATGGTTGTAATAATGGTATGTCTGCTGAATCAGAAGTCGGAGGCTCGGAGACTAGTTTAAAATAAATAAAAAATCTTTCACTTAGACGAGTCCTGAATCACAAACTTCGTTACATGCAATTTGGTTCCATCCAATCCAATTTACTCTACCTCGCCTAAAGAAGTTTCACTTAAAATATAAAGCTATTAGGCCTGTAGGAGGGGTGATGCCATTGGCAATTTTATTTTCCTAGTTGGCTCGACTTCTCCAATTTAAAACCCAGTGTTCTCATTGGCTCCAGTCTACATTTTTTTTTTTAGCTTTTCTCGCGCTTTAAAAAAGTTAATACTAGGTAATTCAAAAAGGGTGTAAGTACTGAAAGGAGTCTTTTTCATCTTTTCGATTACCTTTCCTTCTAAGGCTAGGGGGGTATTTACAGCAAACATTAACTCTTTAGTTTTTCTGAAATTGATCTTTACAGACTCTTCATATTTTCTTCCTTGTCTCGGAAACACTCATGAACTTCCTTGTCTCGAAACAATCATGAACTTCCTTGTCTCGGAAACACTCATGAACTTCCTTGTCTCGGAAACACTTATGAACATCCTTGTCTCGGAAACACTCATGAACTTCCTTGTCTCGGAAACACTCATGAACTTCCT
>KZ652190.1:43934-68029 GCA_001010745.2 Gerris buenoi
TTTTTTTTTTTTTTTTTTTTTTTTTTTTTTTTTTTTTTTTTTTTTTTTTTTTTTTTTTTTTTTTTTTTTCTTCTTCTTCTTCTTCTAATAATTGCTTCTGAAATTACCGAAGGTAACGGAAGCTATGTCATCGTTCTAAAGAACGAAAATATTTTATGTCTCCGATTTCCAAAACTCCAAGACAGAAATCCGTTTCAGACACCAGGGAACATTTTTGGTTCCGTTTCTGTTGATCTGTCTGTCGTCTGTCGTTCAATTTTTGCGAACCAACATATATCTTAAAATCTAGACGTCCGATTTTAATGAAATGTATCAGGTAGGTTATAATTTTCTCATTGTAAGTCCCTCCTAAGTTTCAACCTTCTGCGCTCATTTGTTTCTCTTCCACATGCGCACAAACATATATTTATTTTCACCTATTGCTTCAAAAGTACTTATCTGATTTGTATGAAACAACAAATAATTAATCGAAAGTAACCCGCCGATTAATTTGAACCCTCTGCGCTCTTGACTTTTGCTAAATTGATATTTAATTCATGTAATTTCAATGTAAACATGATAAAAAAAATGAAAACAACTTTGACAAATAAATCAATGGAGTAAATAAATAAATCAAGTGATAGGATGAGAGGAAGCTACATGCCACATCAATTGGAAGTCTATATTTTTCTATCTGAGCAAAAAGTTATTGATCATTCTTCATTATTTTATTTTTTTATTTTTTTGATGTTGGTGATTTTTCGTTGGAAGAATTGCTGGGGTTGAATGCATTTGATCTCGACCTTTAGTTGCTCACTGGCTGTTATTAATATGCTTATCTTATCAGTGTCGAATTTAACATTTTTTTTTTTTAATTTATTGATTTGGATTTACATACAAGAGGCATCTCGGTTGTTTCGAGGTGGATATGTTGGGATAGATAAGATGTATGAAAAGTATCTCCATCACAACTATATGACACTTTCCTTTCTCTTTGTGACAGGGGTTTTGCACATGCGCAAGACTCTTTCCTATCCTTGTGACACTGGCCTTTTGAAAATACACATTTTACTACCGATTTTTCAAACACGAATAAAATAGTAATGTCAGAAATTTACAGAATAGTACGTAAGAGATTTTGATTATGGAACCCTGATGTAAGTATAGGTAAATTAAATCTAAACACTTTATCTATTTAAAAAGGATAAATACAAAAAATAAATAATTAATGGAGTCGATGCCTATACATGGTCTATACCTATAAATGGTTAGCGTCCTTGTCACTTATTATTTTTTTTTACCTCATAAAACTTTTATTTTAAATTTTAGAAAAATATTTCAAAAGATAAAAAAAAACGATTTCAGGAATTTTCTGTACAATTTGTTTTTTTAAAGAAACTTGAAAGAACTTTAAAGAAATCATACTAAATTAAAAGGGAAAGGGTTTAGAAGAGAAAGACTTCCTCACCTGTAAAACCTGTGCTGGTATCCAGCGGTGGTCGCTCGTACTTCTTAGCTACGTCTGTTTTCCCTTTTCACCGATAGAATGCATCATATGTAATTTGTAGAAATTTCCCACTGCTAAACTTTAAACAAAAGTATATTGCATTTATTTGTTGCTACTGCTACTCTAAATGTTTCTGATATATATACAGTATTAAACATTAATTACTTTATAGTGGTTATAAAATATATATTATGTGTCTATAATTAATATTGCACGCATCACAGACAACCAAAGACTTACTTTTGTTTACACTTTTGTTGATGTAAAAACTTTTAACATTATAATCAAAATAGTAATTAGTGATTGGTAAGAATCGTACGAGGTAGTTCACTGGGTACATTTAATGCAATGTTATATTGACAAAGTATTCAGATTATTTCGTATAACTATGCAATTATTAAATTATTGCATATACCTATGTAATTATTAAACTATTGCGTATACCTATGTAATTATTTGGGGGCAGAGGATATACAAAATAAAGAAGAATTCACAGATAAAGCAAAATAATACAATTAATCCGCACTCTGAGTATTAAAAAATATTGAAAATGCGAAAATACGATCATTGAAGTTATATAACTTCTTTGCCTCTTAGCTCGTAACAATTTTAAGACATTGTAAAACCAAATAATAGTTAGCATGGAGTTACGAATCTTTGCAAGGCTTGGATCAGTTAAATCAGGCCCGACACTAAATTATGGTATTAAGTGGCGCACTAGTGATGTTTGTCATCGTGGTAATCGATCATAACAAAATAAATCTAATAATAAAAAAAAATCTGTCCGATATAACTTTTCATGCACAAATTGATGCATAATTACTTGGTCCAGCGTTTTTAATTTATTAGTTTTTTCGTGTTTTCGGTTAATTCATTTTTTGATTTATTAGTTTTTAGGTTATAATGTATTTCATTTTTTTTTCTTTTGGGTTTTTGTTTTTTTATAATAACTTCTCCCGCAGCCGGGAAATCAAACTCGACTGTAAGGGGTCGAAGTTCGGTGCATTTGTATGTAATTTCTTAGGAAATGGACTTAACGGGAAATTTATTTGTATGTTTTGATTCTTATTGTAATATGTAAACTACATTTTAAAACTATTTTCGAGATTTTTTTTACATTTTTAGAGTTTTTTTGGTGGGTAGCTAACTCATTTATTCATTTCTCGACATTGTATCGGGGTATACGGTATGCTTTTTCTGAAAATATATGCGTTGCGTAATTTCATTTTAAACGGCCCAGTTTAGGTTCCGAGGGTCTGCAAAGACCACTTACGACCGACGGATGGACATTATTTTATAAAAACCAATTTTTTTTGGACTTCAATCCGGTTAAATCCATCAAAACCTTGAAATCATATTTTTGTGCTTTCACAAACTTTTTTTTTGACAGTTTTCTTTGCTATGAGATAGTGAGATTATTGTTTTCCTACCGTGTAAATAAGAATATTTGCCGTAAAATCAAAAATTATCGTCCATTCGAAAAAACACATTAATTTCGTATCTGTACGAATACATTAAATACATTGAAATGCATTAAATTCGTATCTATGTTTTCACTCATCCATTCTCTAGAATGGCGATAGCAAAGTACTAACATCCTGCAAGCAGGTTTCTCCCTCCCCTTACCCGCTAGGTGCTCGCTAAGAAATCTTTTTACCATCTGCCATCTTGATTCAAGATGGCGGTCATTTATATCAATCAAAATACTTATGGAACAATACCTATACATTTAGCCTGAAGTTTCCTCTTTCCATAGCTACTCGCTTTGAATTGAACCCAGACTGATATTCTGAATTAGGAACTACTTGAGAAAGGGCTTTTATTTACGATGTAATAATATTAATTAAAGGTAATTCCTATTTAGACCCATAGATCTGATATGAAATCAAAGTGTGGGGGGGGTGTAGATACAGAAGGAAAATACCTACCTCCTACCTCTCTGCTTTTCCTGGAAAGTTAACATTTAAAAATGGTTTCCCAGTAGTCAAAATTAATTACTAATAAGGGATTTTAGGAAATTATGTTTAATTCGGATTCGGAAGAATAATAATAAGGGAGGCATTTAAATTATATTAACGAATTATATTACGTAAGCATAAAACTTCAACTTGGTAAATCTAACCATTACCAGGTCCTATACTAGTACAAGTTTTTATATAATTACCAGAACTATATGTGTAACTGAAAGCTAGACATACTGGCTAAAAATAAATTAAAGATATTTAAGTTTTCGATCGCAGTTTTGCAACAACTGGTATTTCTTATGGGGATAACTAACATATTCAATAATTTATTAAAACATTCGAAATTAATTTTCTATATTAATGCAGATCCTATAAGGGTAAAAGGAAGGAGAAGAAGAAGACTAAACTAACTTCATCGGCAACGTTTCGGCTTAGCCAGCCATTTTTGAGCCTAAACATAATAATTTATTCATAGCATGACAAGACAGTAACTATACAGCTTAATTAGTTGTTTTATAGATACAGATATTTATATAATAGTTACCTCTGTCGTAATAAGCCCTCAAGCTAAAGAGTTTAATAAGTGTGATAGAAACATGAAGTGTTAGGGAACTGGTAGTTCACCTCGTCAGATATTCTAAAACTGGTAAAAAAATATAAAAAATAACTACTAGTTAACGTACTAGCGAAATTAAGTGTTGAAAATATAAACCTCTAATTCACCATGAGAAATTGAAAGATGTTAATAAACTAGCATAACTGTGAAACCCTTATAGGATCTGCATTAATATAGAAAATAGTTATTCAGGGTACAGATAGCATCACTACTTCGAAATTAAATTAATAATAATAAAAAAATATACAATTATTCTGTTAGCGCGTGAGTATAATAAATTATTATCAAGATAATTGAAAATATTTTTATTTAAAATAAGAAACGTGTAATTAAAAATGTATATAAATAAAGCAAGAAAATTAAAAATAAAGAGTTATATTACACATGAAATGATAATCCAATTAATTTTTAATTAAATTCCTTGTAAATTGTTTAATAATGAAAATACATTGTGTTATGAAATTGTGGTGGAGAAAACTGGAGAAAGAAAAGGTGAAAGAACAGGAAATACATAATATTAAATTTTAAAGAGGATTCCTTGTGTTTCCACGAACCTTATCAATGTTGAATTCTTCTATACATGATATTTCATAGAATTCTACTTGTTGTAAATAATGAAACAAACTAAACATTTTCAGGTAGGTAATTTCAATAGAGGGAAATTTGCTAAAACAAATTCAACGTCACTACGTCATACAAAATATATAAACTACTAAGTATAACAAAATACACTTTATTGCGAACATCGTTATGAAGAAAGTGAAAGAATGAAGAAGAATGAATGATCAGGAACTTGTAATTATTAAAGTGTTATGAAAAAAAAAAAAAATTTAACAATACCTAATTGAATTAGTCACCTGCTACTGAATTAGTCACAATTGAATTGAAGAAATAAAATTAAAATAAATACTTTTTCCAACAGATAAAATTTATGACTATGGTAGATAATATGATAATGGTGTATTAAACATGGACCATTTTCTAAATTGTTATTAACTTATCTTCAATGTATTCATCTTAGCTACAAAACTTGAACAAAAATTTACAAAACAAAATTAGAAACAAAACAAAATTAAAAAAACAATTTGTGAAATTCCAGTAATATGTATTGGGAGCCAGCGTAACTGTAGAGCTATAGGCGCCTGTCTATTAGCTAATAATCTTTATTAAATAATAATTATCCTTCACTGCTGTAAAAACAGGCGAGAGTAGCGATACTGCAATAAGTTCGTTTAATAAAAATTAACTAAAAATTGGCGTATTAACAGGCGAGCGAAACGATCCTCTTAAAATTTGAAAATAAATGTAAAAAAAGCTGATTTTCAATGCAAGAAAAATTTACTATTATTAAAAAAGTTTTGTCGACAAATATGGCCGAAATGAGGGTGCTTAAAATTAAGTCTATACTCATAAGGCATATTACATAAAAATAAATTGGTAAGGCGTGAAGTCTCACGTAAAAAGGGTTTCGTTGGTATTGTGAAACAAAATTAGAAAGGGGGAGAGGGGGGGGGAACAAAAAATTTCGATGTTTTTTGACAAAATGGCGCCGAAAATTAAACACTTCCCCCAAGTGGTATATATATTTGTAATCTACTCTTCAATATCTTTCATTTGATATCCCACTCAAAATTTTAAAAAAATATTTTTTTCTCGCGATGTGAATTATCCGCCATTTTGAATTTGAAAAGCTGATTATTTTGAGTTCTCTATATTTTTCCTGTGTGTGCGTCAAAGCGATATTTAATACTGGAAAGTTTCACGCTTTTATCTCTTTTGGTTCAAAAGTTATTAGAACAGTACAGAGTGACAGACGGACAGACACAGGAACGAAACTATAAGGGTTTCTTTTTTTGGTTTTACCAACGAAACCCTAAAAAATAAAAAGCAATAAAACATAAATATAAAAGTGGTGCGTTAATTTTGACGGGGAGTTCATAAAAGATATTGAATTCATCAATATGAAGTTTAGCTTAAACTTTGCTATTTGATATTATTAAAGTACAGAAAAGCTAACAATATTGTTAGCTTAATCTTTTTTATTTGTTTTAAACGAATTTTTAAGTTGTTTGAGGGTTGAAGATGCCTAAGGGTAAGATGATTATAATGTTAAAGTAGAGGTTTTCATTTTCTTAGTTCTTTTATCTTATGCTCTTGCTTTTATCTCGCTCTTAATCTAGAGTCTAGAGTGACAGTAGAGTGTTTTAAAACTTTAAATTTAACTGCTCCTAAAGCTATTTTTTACAGTGTTTAGTTACTGGACGCTATCTTCTATAGTGTTTGTAACTAGACGCTATCTTTCACAGTGTATATAGTTACTATACGATATATTTTACAGTGCTTAGTTACTACATTCTATCTTCTACAGTATTTAGTTATTACACTCTACAGTATTTAGTTACTAGAAGCTATCTTTCATAGTGTTTATAGTTACTATACGATATCTTTTACAGTGTTTAGTTACTACTTTCTATCTTCTATAGTTATTATTATCTAGATGCTATTAGTGTTTGTAGTTACTATGCGATATCTTTTACAGTGTTTAGTTGTTACTAGTCGCTATATCTTGCAGTATTTAGTAACACTAGTCCCTTTATTTATTTATTTTTTTTACTGTAGTTTTACTTATCACTGTTTACTTAGTCACTATAATGATTTTATTTATTTTTTCTCTTGGCTGTATTTATTAATCTATTTTTATTTCATTCTTCAGGAATGATGAATTGGTACACTTTTTTAAATTTTAAAAACTTGATATTTCTGCTTTTTATTGGAATATATTTTACAGTATTTAGTTACTAGACGATATCTTCTGAAGTGTTTACTGTGTTAGTATGTTAGACTGGACGCGGACGCAATCATTTTCAGCGATCTACTCGCTGCAGTATTACCTTTTCCTTTTCCGCTATCTTAATTTTATTACTACATTTTCATTTTCAGCTAACCATCCATACATTATTACCTGTCTATAAATCTTTACTTTGATACTATATTTTCGTTATTAGTTAGCTACTATTCTATTACTTTATTACCTTTCCATATGTATTTACTTTTCATTATATTTTAATGTTTAGTTATCTAACGTTTCATTATAACCTTTTCCTCTATCTGAACTTTTTCACCATGTTTTAATTTTCAACTTTTTACCATTTCATCCATATTTACTTTGTTACTATGTTTTTATCTATCTTATTATTTTCAGCCATCTTCAACTGCATTGTTATCTTTTCATCCATCTATCTTATTATTTTCAGCTATCTTCAACTGCATTGTTGCCTTTTCATCCATCTATATATTTTAATTTTCAGCTATCTAGCCTTCAATTATAACAGTTTCCTCCATCTTAACTTCTCACTTTGTTTTCGATGTTACTTATCTTCCACTACATGATTACCTTTTCATCCATCTTTATTTAGTCTATATTTTTATTTTCAGCTATATAATCTTTCATCAATCTTTTCCTCTATCAACTTGTTACTTTGTTTTTATTATTAGTTATCTTCCTCTACCTGCTTTCCTTTTCATCCATCTGTAATTTGCCTCTATCTTTTTCATTTCAGCTCTCTAATTATACCTTTCTTATATGTTTAAGCTCTCTATCCCTTCATTATCGTTATTTACTTCTAACTTTTCTTTTTTTACAGTTTTCTTGTTCGTCTATATTCCCCTTTCCTTCCTTAACTCCTTATTCGCCATATTTTCCTTTTGTCTTTAGCTTGCTACCCCTTATATTTGGCTCCATCTTTACATCCTTACAAATATTTTATATTTTATTAACAACGATCTCTACAAAAGGTTTTATATTCGTTTAAATGTAACACTTTCCCATTATTTATATCCGCAACTATTAACTTTATCATCTCTTTTTCCTTTTTTTTTTTTTTTTTTTTTTTTTTTTTTTATACCAATTTTGATTAGGTATTTTTAGTAGCCCAATACTAAATTTTCACCTTAGTACAATTCTATATACAATGCTCTTTAAAATACTTTTACCGTTTTGTTACCTTCAGACACTGTTAAAACTTTTTATCAGTTTAGATTACTCATAATGAAGGACGTCAATCCAATCTTAACACTAATCCACGTTTTCTCCAGAAAACAGTATTGAATGTTCATAAAATGCAAAGAGTAAAACAACTAAAGAAGTGTTGTTTTTAAGAGAGCCATTGTGCTTAAGAGGTTTCTAGAAAAGAGGCTTTTTTTAAAAAACTAAATTAATATTTTATTGGTCTTCACCGAGTTTCTTTCTTTTATTCCCAGAGGGAATTTTATATTTACGATCGCCTTCAGACTTTTTAACTGGCAAAGAACAAGTTTATTTAACTCTTGAATTTCCGCTTTACAATATCACGATAAAGTTATTTTTTTCTTTCTTCTCTCATCTTTATGAAGGTTCAAGGAAATGTAATTTTACTTTGAGACCTGAGACCTTAAGAATTTTTTCCCCTACTATTAAAAAATAACAAAAAAAAAAAGTAAGTTAAAATGTTAATAACTTAAAACGTTAAATAAGGCCTCAAGATATGAACATTTTTGCTATTTTTATATTTATATATTCTCAAAGATTCACATTTTATACCGATTACTATTGTTAAAACAAGTAAGGCGGGCTTCACGTAAGTACGTGAGGCGATAATCGCCGGTTTTTGTACGATTAAGTTTAAATATTAAGTGTATAGTTACATATTCTTTTTCTACACTTCAAGACCTTTAAATTTATGTATAACATGTCAAGGTAACTAAAAACTTTTTTTAGTCACTTACCATATTGGCCGCCATCTTGAAAAATATTCAGTGTGGAATTTTAATTATTACTAATTTATTTTCTACACTTTAAGACCTTCAAATTGATGTATAACATGCCATGGTGAATAAAAACTTTTTTTAGCCACACATCATATTGGCCGCCATCTTGAAAATATCAAGTGTAAAATTTTTATAAATGCATATTCTTTTTCTACACTTCAAGACCTTGAAATTGATGTATAATATGCCATTGGAGCTAAAAACTTTTTTTTGGTCACCCGCCATATTGAAAGGGCCGCCATCTTAGAAATATTAGGTGTAAAAACTCCAAAATTTGTCCAGTTGTCTAAAATGCCGAGATGTTCCTGAGTGCCAAATTTCATGTTTCTAGCTATAGTAGTTTATAAGTTGAAACAAGCCAACGGACGGACAGACAGACAGAGCCGTTGTATAAGGTTTCTTTTTTACTTTGTACAGAAACCTAAAAAGCTGTGTGAAAATTCGTAAAGTGAAACTTAAAATAGAAATACGTGTGTTGTCGCGGGACACCCGGTAGGAACGAAGTTCCTTTAATTTTTTATGAAATATAAATTATAAAATCACATTGCTATGTACGTATATGTTGCTAACTACTTATGTATGGCGGAGTTAGAAAAGCGACAATATTAAAAGTAACTAATTGTTTGAACCTAGCGGAGTTAAGGCAAAATTAAAAGAAAAGGTGTTATTTGTGTCATTAAAGCAAGCATCTTACAATAAATGTGTATTGAATATAAGAAAAAATTTAGTTAAAGAGTATGATTTTTAAAGAATGTTAGATTGAAATAAGTGACATTTGATATATTATAACAAAAATAAACAAAACAAGTCAAGTTATAGGCTTCCTTAATAACACTTTTTCCCGTCTTAACATTTTTGAAGCTTACGTTTACGCGAGCGTTGCGCGTGAACGCTTGGGCGGATAACGTTGTCCAACGAACTTAGCCTGGGCATTGGTAAAATGAACATGTGTACCAAATTTCAACAAACTCAGTAAACTTTTACTCTAGTTATTGTCATCGGTAGATTTCGTGACGGATTTTGCGTGACGGTTATTTTGTGACGGTGATTTTAGTCTTTTTTTTGGATTTACTCCCGGGACCCAGAACGTGCCATAAGGAACTTNGGCGCTAGACCAGGATTGGGCAAGGAAAACAAGGTCATCTGCATATAGTAGAAGAATTAGGTGAGCAGTACTAGATAGTTGTAAACCCTTTATACCTTTGGATTCAAAAAATCGAATTATGTCTGCCAAAAATAGGCTAAAAAGTAGAGCAGATAAGGGTTCTCCCTGCAGCAGACCTTCTGAAACTTCAATACTATTGGAAACCTTGTTGTCTACTTTTATTGATAGACATGCATTATCATATAGGCTTTTAAGTACACGGGTTAACTTAACACTAAGACCAAGGGAAAGCAGCTTCTCCCAAAGTAACCTATGAGATACTGAGTCAAATGCTCTAAGAAAATCAACAAAGATTCCAATGATATATGGTGAACATTCAATTAATTGGCTACAGTAATGGAACAACTAGAGTTAGTGCGTTGACAGCGCGGGAAAAAATAGCAAATGGGGGGACGAGCCAATGAGAGCTTGAGATTTTCCCGGACAAAAGGTCGGGCCAACTAGGCAAAGATAAATGTCTCTAGTGGAGGGGAGAGGCCATCTGGATAGACGCTGCCCCACCCCTATCCACAGACCCAGTGGCTTTATTTTTTCCCTCAGAGAGGTTGGCCAATCTGTGTGTCACTCAATTTCCCGCGCTGTCAACGCACTAAGTCTAGTTGTTCCATTACTGTATGCACCCAGGGAGTAAAGTAAGCCATTATTCTCTGAGCGAAAAAGTTGGTTCTTGAGGCAAAGCCGAAGGAACCATGGTCCCTAAATCCCAAAGTAAAGCCGAGGGAATTAGACTTTTGATTCCCGAGGCGCAGCCGAGGGAGATAATTATCGCGAGGGGAATAATGGCACTTTACTCACGAGGTACATACAATATTTTATCTCCAGATGGGTGAAAATACACATTTTAGTCCAAATCAAAGTTTTTATTTATTATTTTAATAAATACCAATAATCATTAGCGCTTTTAATAGCATAGATATAAGAGATTCAATATTAATAACAAATAAGAATTGGAATAAAACTTAAATAAAAGGTTATTTAGATGCAGGTTATAAACAATGATAAAGAAGGTCGAAAATGCAATGTCGCCAACCTTATTTCAACAAATTCATTACATTAGCCATTTATTCTCTACTATTTATAGAATAATTAAGTTGGCAGTTTTTACTTTTTCGCCCTACTATTACTTTTTCTTCCTACTTTTTGAGTTCAGGAAAGAAAAGACCTGCTTTAGTCCCTCTAAACTCATCCAAAGTCATAACTTTTTCTCCCTACTGGAGATAAAACACTTTGGGTCTCGTGTCTCTGTCGTTTATCATGTTTGTGAACTACCTTAGCATATTAACTAGTGGTCCAGTTCCTGCGTTAATGTCATTTTCATCACCTTTTGCTTTCTTTAGATATGCACAATATATTTTTTTTACTTTTCCTCACCTTCTCCAAAGGTATATATGAAAAGTATTGTTATCACCCAAAAAATTCCGAAACCGATGTTAAAATGTTATTGATCTGAGAACTTTGAGCAACATACTGCGACGTTCTCAGATATTGATTGACATTGACACTAAGCCTCCGCTCCAAAACTGTTCCTGTCAAAATTCGGACTTCATTCAATCATTTATCCTCGACAATTCTCACAAAGGTTTTTTTCAGAATATTAAATACGTCTCCTTTATTTATGCACTTCCGATAAAAAAAGAAATATTTTTAGATATAATTTTTCTATATCTTAGATATATTTTTCTATGTCAGATATATATTAAATTTCGCCTCTGTTTTTTTTATCTTTAAAAATTGTTTTGATTTTTCTACATGAATAATAAAAGTATCAAGATAGCTTAATTAGAAGAGCGCAGACAGCTGAAATTAATTTTTGATTATCTTGAAGTTTCTTTCGACAAATCATACNAGGTTGAAATTAATCTGGGGCTTTCCGCGGGCCACTTTTGACAAACTATCTAAATTTTATAAAAAATCAGATGAGTACTTTTGAAGATATAAGTGTAAATAAATATATGTTTGTGCGCATGAGGAAGAAAAAAAATTGGGTGAAGAGGGTTTAAACTTACGTGGAACTAACAATGGGATAATTATGACCTACCATCAAAATTTCATTAAAATCAGACAAAGTAGGTTTTTAGTTGTTTTGGTTTACATTAATTGGGAGGTACGCCGACGGACATTCACGGAACGAAAAATGATCTCGTATGTCTCAGGTATCTTGAAATATTTGACATCGGAGACACAAAAAAATTTCTTTCTTCAAAAGGATCACATAGCTCGTAGCTTCTTTTACCTTCGATAAGCTCGGATGTAAAGAAAATGCATAAACTAACATATAGACTAAATTCGTCTCGACCTTTCATATATGTCCTCTTTTTTATTTCAAAGCCTGTGATTTTAATCAAAATCTAAATGTCGAATAATTATAAAATGTAATATCATGTTAATCAAATGCGTAAGAACCGTATGAAGTCCCTAAAATTCTAACAATTTTAACTGGAATTTTTTTTAAATGCTCGTTAAAATGTCATGTTTCAATGGGAACTGTGAAGTCATTTAATGGAAACATATAATCCCCTTAAGCACATTACAGGCATATCGTCTTCCTAGGAATTCTGTGCCTTTAAAATCAACGACTTACTACATATTTTATTTCCTCTCTTTGTATATTTTTAATTGAGTTTTCTATATTCAAATGAAAAGTTATTACTGTTAGTCATTTTTATATCTTTAGTTAGGGTTTTCAACTATTCTATAATTCTTGTGATATCGATTCAAACTATTGTGTTTATTATGACACTATAATTTCTACCATTCAACTCATTGTAAAATTTCGACGACTAATGTAACGATAAATTTCTGCCATTTTAGTTACTATGACTTAATTGCGACTATTGTAGTTAATATGATTAAATTTTGACTATGTCACTTATTATGGTACTGAAATTATTGCATTACTTGCGTTTCATAGTTTATTAGTAATTAAAGCCCTCTTAGTTCCTAGGTAAATATATAGTATATATTTATTAATATACTCATTTTCTCCATTGCATTGAAAAACATATAGACATTTCAATGTTTTTTCATTAAGTAAAGAAAATTATCATTGGTAAATTTGTCTAATTGATATAGTAGATTCTAAAGTATGAAATATTTATAATATGATTCTAAGATAGTAGTCTTAAAGTGTGAAATTATGAAATATTAATCCATTTTGATTACCATTTTATCCGCTATGAGCTCTGATATCATTTTATATAAAATTTCGAAAGTTTAGTTTATAATGTTGAAGTAAACTTATACATGCATTATGCATTCCTATCGGTGAAATATAGTACTACAATGAACACAAGTGAAAACCAATCTACCTCCTGTTAAATCCTAACTTCCAGGCATGATATTTAAAAGCGTAAAATTTTTATGTCATTTCATGCGTGAAGGAAATTTCTTCTGTCCTCCAGAGCTAATACTTATCAATGTTAAAGTAGAAGTCCTTTGAAAGCCTTAATTTGCACTTTGGTTCCGCATTTATTCACTCAGCATAGCAATTAGATGGGGCGCTACCGGTAAAGCTATGTAAAATTTGTTTGCTTACAAAATAAAACTTTAATTTTTGTTTATGGACTTTTAGTTATTGTTGAGCCATTTCTCAGAGTATTCTTTCCTCATACTATTCCATTTTGTTCTTTATGCTATTTTACCCTCAGCTACTCTCTTCCAGGGATCAATTCCATTCTTTTTTCAAATATTATTCTACCTAGAATCTACTAATTTTTGTCTGATCTCTTATCCACTTATTACTTTTCTTTGAACTTTATTATGGTAGGTTACAATTAGCCCTAATACTAATTAGGACTAGTGACAATATCCCAAGTCTAATTGTCTATTAAGACAAAGGGAAATGATCATTGTAATGTACAGAAGTGTGATGTTCCTTTACCTCAAGGTACTTTGGACTAAATATCCCTTTGTCTTAATAGATAATTAGATTAATGGACTTGAGATCATGAACTTTTGATTACTTTGTGCAATTTTCAATAAGTAAAATTAACAATTATTATTATTACAGTAAATATTAATAATATGTTATTAATAATAATTTATAGGGGAGGGGGGACAAAACTTAAAGCATGAGTGCACAGCTGGAAATATTAGGTATACCAAGATATTTGTTCATTTTCATAACCCTAAAACATTTTTACTTTTCCTCACTACCTATAGTAGGAAAAGTATTGTTTGTATCTATGTTGCTACTGATTTTTTATTTATTTTATCTAACAGCCTTTATTAACTTCAAAGACTGTTTAAAGCTCCAGTAAAATATGACTATAAACTAATAAATTTCCTTCTTGAATTTTATTCAGCATTTATTTTAAACCAAGATAAAACAAACTTAAGTGGTAGTTTTAAACTTAAGTGGCAATCTCATGTAGTTAAGGGAGAAATTATGTTGTTTCATCCTGGTAGAAGCTAGAAAATAAAGTGCTTCTGCTTCAAAGTAAAAGCTTTTATGTTGAGGCAACACTGTGACCTAGCTTCAGCTCAAGTGGTTCCTAATATTAAGTGATACTTGATGGTGGCTTTAAATAAACACAGCACTTAGACGCAGATTACTAGATCGAATAATCCCATCTTATCAGTAATCTGCTGAAGGCTAAACTTCTGCTGAAGTGTTTGGGTGAAGTTTTAAAATGAATGTAGTTCAAAAAGTTTAAGAGATTTGGATTTGAGCGTGTCAGAAGTATTTAAGATTTTTATTTGTAGATATGTAACTCTAACTAACTTACTTCCACAACAAATATTTTAAGATGCATCAGCTAGTGGAAATGTTGGGCCAGGCAATGGGCTCAATAACTATTCATGGAATGGATGACACGTGATCGTTTTATCAATTTCATGAACCGGATATTAGGCATTGTGCAACTGGATAGACCGGTAGCGCCCCATTTAATTGCTATGTTGAGTGAATAAATGCGGAACTAAAGTGCAAATTAAGGCTTTCAAAGGACTTCTACTTTAACATTGATAAGATAAGTATTAGCTCTGGGGGACAGAAGAAATTTCCTTCACGCAAAAAACGAAATAAAAAATGTGACGCTTTTATATATCATGCCAGGAAGTTTGGATTTGTTAAGGGAGAAATTATGTGGTTTCATCCTGGTAGAAGCTAGAAAATAAAGTGCCTCTGCTTCAAAGTAAAATCTTTAATGTTGAGGCAACACTGTGACCTAGCATCAGCTCAAGTGGTTCTTAATATTAAGTGATACTTGATGGTGGCTTTAAATAAACACAGCACTTAGACGCAGATTACTAGATCATGGTAGATTACTAGAGCATTACTACATTATGGATTTAACAGGAGGTAGATTGGGTTTTCACTTGTGTTCATTGTAGTACTATATTTTACCGATAGAAATGCATGTTCAAGTTTACTTCATCACTACTACTATATTTCGAATTTTTATACAAAAAATACGTGTGGTGTCGCGGTGCACCCGGTAGGAACGAAGTTCCTTACATTTTTCATTAAATATAAATAATTATAAAATCACACTGCTAATTATACGTTGCTAACTACTTTTACGTGGTTGAGTTAGAAAAGAGACAAAATTAAAAGTAACTATAACTGTTTGTACCTAGCAGAGTTAAGGCAAAATTAAAAGAAAAGTATTATATTTGCATCATTAATGCAAGCACCTTACAATAAATATGTATTAAATATAACAAAAAAGTTAATCATAATGATTTTATTGTTATTGAGTGTGTCTGTAGTTGGATGGAAATAGGACTGTTTTCTACCTACCCGGCCTACTAATTATAATATTATAAAATATATCTCTTCCCTACTCAAAAACGTCTGCTTGCATAAAGTTGAAATTGAACATGCCTTTTATTGTTATATTTTAGACGAGTTGCAAGAAGTTTTATTAAAATCGTTACGTTAGAAATGCAATCTTTGCGTTGTTTTCCCGAAATTTATTTTAGACGCAAGGGAACATTTTCGGTCCCGATTCTGTGTATCGCTTAATTTTTTTTTGAGCATGGAAACAGTAGTATAGTTTCAAGCATTCATTATTTGTTATTATTTTGACATCGGTAAAAACGTTGTTATCTTCATTTTAAACGTTTAGGTCCGTTTTAATAAATTTAGCGATCTTTATCACTTCAAAGCAGTGTCGGTGTTCGTTTTACTAAAAAAAAAATAATAAAATAAATTAGTTGTTTGTCTCATTAACATTAAACAGATAAAGGTAGAATTTTTTCCCGTCCTAAAATTCCAATTATTAAATTTGAAGCTTACGTTTACGCGAGCGTTGCGCGTGAACTCTCGGGTGGATAACGTTGTCCAACAAACTCAGCCTCGGCATTGGTTAATTAAATGAACATGTTTACCAAATTTCAACTAAGTCGGCCATCTTTTACTCAAGTTATCGTGATCGGTAGATTTCGTGACGGTGATTTTGGTTGTTTTTTCGGATTCACTCCCCCGCTCCAGAACGTGGCAAATGGTAATCAAAATGGATAAATTTTTCATAATTTCTCACGTAAGCTCCATCTACTACATCAATAAGAGAAATGTATGCTGATTTTACTTCGTAAAATTTGTTTATTTTAGTTTAAAAACTGAACACACATTCCAAATAGTCAACACAAATCACCGTATTCTGTGCCAGGGAATATTGGCAATTTGAAAGAAGAACTGATTTTATTTTTATTTTATTTATTTTTATTTATTTTTTCACTAAAGTAAAATATTTAAAAAAAATATATATTTGAATTTATTTTATAGTTGCAATAAACGAGTATTTATTTATTTATTTTTATAAGGAAGTTAAGTTCGAGTTGTATCGGATATGTTTTCTATACTTTTAGATTGAAAATGTTTATACCGTCAAAAAAAAAAAAAAAAAAAAAACAACTACTATAATTCTATATTTTATGTATATGTATAAGTTTAAAACTTCTAACAAATATTTTATTTATTCAATACTACGGTAAAGCCGAAAGCAGTGAAGTTAATATTTCAAAACTTCTCTTTTGAATTTTCACAAAAGTTCTATTTTTAAAGTTAAATAAAGCAGACTAAGTTACTAGTTGTCAAGTTCAAAAGTTTTCATACAGTGGAAATGTTTTTTACTTATTCATATTGAAAAAAAAACTTTCCTATTTTATTTATAAAAAAAAATTTAGCTTAGTTTTTCATAGAGGTGTTAAAAAAAAACGTTTCAAGTTTAAATACGAGTATGTATAGACAATATTTTATTTTATTGTCTGGTGACACCCAGGACCTTGATCCACCACCTTTTTTGTTTTGATGTTTAACTTTTTTTGATGAAATTTAATAATTCTTAATAAAACCCCTAGAGTTATAATCTTGATCATTTTTCTGTGGCCAAATGTTTTACTTGCGGGATTACCGGAGATGACAGAAGCACGAAATTTTTTTGTCTTTTTTTTTGTCTCCGGATTCAATAATTCTAAGTCAGAAATTTATTTTAGACGTAAGGGAACATTTTCGGTCCCGTTTCTGTGTATTGCTTGATTCTTTTTTGAGCATGGAAATAGTAGTATAGTTCCATGCATTCATTATTTGTTTTTATTTTGATTTATTATAGGAATCGGTTTTATAGTAAAGTTTTATATATTATTATTTTATTAATATATTATGGTTTTATTGTTTGCAGAATTGTGCTAGATATGTAATGGTGTTTCTAAAATACAATAATATGGGTAGTTGGGTAGCATAGTTTTTTATCAGCTTAGTAAAGAAAGGGGTTTAATTTTGTAGTGTGGGGTTAAATATTAAATGTAGAGTAAAAGCATTGTAGGTAGCAAAGCATCGTTTGTAACAGTGAAAGAGGTGTTAGATCCTGTAGAACGCAGTTTTGGTTGTAGAATCAAAAATATTGTGAATAGTTCTGTTTGAAACCATATTATAAATAGAGTGGTATCATTCTCAGCATGGAATTAGTAGTTAAAGCAAAATATTGTTAGTAGTACTGTTAGTAACACCGTCATAAAGGGGAAGGTTTCATTTTAGAGCGTAGAAATTGTAGTGGTGCAGTAAAATTAGTCACAGCCTAATTAAGGGTAAGGTTTCATTTTAGTTTAAAGCGTGGGTTAGTGGTATTTTATCAAGTAGAGTAAAACAATGAGGGTACGCTATTAAAGCAGTAATATTCACATTATTTTGATTACTACTACCCCCGCTCTAAAATGAAACCCCACCATATAGTACGCTGTTACAAGTGATAGTACCCACAACATTTTGACTCTACTACTAACCCTTTGCTCTCAAATTTTTAGAGCGTAGATTAGTAGTATTATATCGTTTATACATGTGTGTCTGAGGTCGCAGTTACTTATGAGCGTAGTTTTTAGTTGTAGAGTCAAAATATTTATTATTAGAAGTACCATTTATATGAGCGTACTAGAAGGAAGGGGGGAGGGGTCATTTACAGAGTGTGTTTAGTTGTAGTGGATCAAAATATTGTATGTAGTACTGTTTATAAAGCGTTCTAGAGAGAGAGAGAGGTTTCAATTTAGAGTGTGGGTTAGTGTTATTTTATCAAGATATCCTCGAAAATACTACAATCGATACTACCACAATATTTTGACTCCACTACTAATCCTACGCCATCAAGGTACCACGGTCAGTGATACAATTACAATCGATACTTCCCACAATATTTTGATTCCTCTACTTGTTAAAATACTACTAACCCCGCTCTAAAATAAAATCCCTTTCTCTAGTACTCTACAAACGATGCTACCCACAATACTTTGTGTCTCTACTTGATAAATTACTACAATCCCACGCTCTAAAATAAAACTTTTCCCTGTAGTACGATGTTACAAACAGTGCTACCCACAATATTTTGACTGTTCTACTTGATAAAATACTACTAAACCACGATCTAAAATGAAATCCCTTCCTCTAGTACTCTGTTACAAACGATGCTACCCACAATACTTTGACTCTACTACTTGATACATTACTACAAACCCATGCTCTAGAATAAACCTTTTTACTTTCTCATATAAAGAGAAAGTATTGTGATGGCGCGAAAATTCGATTTTGAGATTTTGATGGATTTACACGTTTTGAGGTCCCCTGAGTCCAAAAAAGTGGTTTTTAAAAATGTCTGTCCGTCGTCTGTCATCTGTCTGTCTGTCTGTGCAGACGCCTGGAGCCTAAACTACTAGGCCGATTTTGACAAAATTTGGCATACACGTTCAGAAAAATCATACCCCGAGGCGAAATCGAGAAATTAATTTTAACTCCAAATTTGAGGGCGCTACCCCCCAAAAACTCTGAAAAAACACGAAAAAAATATTATTCCTCGAAATGGTTCCGACGATTTTGATTAAAAAATTCTAAAATGTAGTCAATTTAAATACGAATCGAATGATATAAGCCGTTTTCCCGGGAAAAATCTAGTTAATGAGAAAATAGCTTAAAACGCGGATGAAGAGAGCCCGGGTTCGATTCCCCGCCAGGGAGAAGTTATTTTTATGATATTTTTGATAAAATTTCTAACAGTAATTAAATGTACATATATGAGAAAGTTTGTCTCAGTTGTCTCGGACCGATTTTTCCTTGTAGTACGCTGTTACAAACAGTACACTTCTACTTCTACTTCCACGTTCTAAAATTATATCACTTCATCTAGTATACGCTTATTACGGTTTAAAGACGATACCCACTATATTTTGAATCTACTACTAACCTCTTTGCTGTCAGATTTTTTATTTTAGTGGTTCCTTTTTGAAGCGAGGGTAAGTAGTATTTTATCAAGTAGTAGAGTCAAAGTACTGTGGATAGCATCCTTTGTATTAGTGTATCAGAGTTCGTGTTTAGTAGTAGTTCAAAATTCGTAGTAGTTCGTGTTAGTAGTAGTGTCAAAATATCTTAGGTAGTATCTTATTTAACTGACTAATTGAGAGTTAAGGGAAAATTTTTATTTGCAAAATAAAAATTCATTGCTGAGGAATGAAAATTATTGAGGCTTTGTTTTTTTGTAGCTAAACTGTTAGTAATAATATAATGTGAGGTTTATTTTTATAGTAGAACAGTGTATTATTAATCTATTTTTTTATTTTATATTCTATAAAGACAGTAACGAGAAATCTAATCTTAAATTTATTTATAAAAAGCGTTACTTAGAAGTTGAAAAAAGGTGAGAAGGGATTAAAATTCAGTGAGGTTAAAAATATACTTTCTTTAAGATTACAAATAACAAAATAAGTTAAGGCCACAAAAAAAATAAAAATAAAAGAGTTTTAGCTGAATTGGATAATGAGGGTGGTAGAAGTCTTGAAGACGAGGGGGGGGGGGAAGGCTTAGTGTAGGGAAGAGTCGAGATATGCGCGTGCGCCTCGGCGCAGGACCTGTTGATGTGGTATGGGCCCATAGCTTGTTCAGTGTTATCTAGGTTCTCCGGTGTAGGGGGGATATGGAACCAGAGAGACGCAAAGGTCTACTTGGACCAGCCGCATGCTGGGCCACTCATAAAGGTCTTCAGACTTGGGCAAGATTAGCCGCTTCGCATCATTCGGTTAGATAATAAAATATATTTTATATAATATATGTTGTCAGCAACATATTTTTTAATAATATGAAGGGTTGAAGGAGGGGGGTTGATACATTTATGCCCTTTTCCAAGAAAGTATAAAAAAAAATAAATTAGCCTGCAGAGAAGAGAACTTAAGACATGGGAAAGATTTATTCCTTGACACAAATCTGTTAGGCAATAATCCTATATTTCATATACATGTTGTCACCAACATATTATTTTATATTTTTGACATTTCACTCATGGAATCTTGTGTAATAAGACAATATTAGATCGCTGTATAAAAAAAACTAACTAGTAATTTAGTATAAAAAAATAAAAAAATAAAAAAATTATTAGACAATTTTTTTCTTCCAAACAAATCAGTAAAAAATTAATCATAAAAACTATATAAGCCTTTTATAACCAACAAAATTGCTTTTATTAATCTGTGATCTTTTTACAATTTTAATTATCTTTGAGGTTTTTTCCCCAACATTCATTTGCAAATTATTTAATTTTCAAAATGATTATAGGAATTTATTTTTATATTTAAACAAAAATAAAATAAAAAAAAATAAAAAAATAAATGTAGGTATATGGTATATATAAATAAATAAATATGTGTCCTTCAGACCTTACCAGTGGGAAACCTCTTACAAACCCTAGACGCATAAAAAAATGTCTAAATTGACTATACGTCATTCTTAATAGTGTATCTTTTTTTTCGTTACATAATTTTGAGAAATTTTTTAATGAAATTGGGCTTAAAAATGACATATTAATGCTATTTATTAAATGTAATCTAATAATAAATACATAATGTGTTTAAACCTTCGGCTTAAACCATTAGCTTTTAACCATTAAAGTTGTAGGTTTGGCAAAAATAATTATATGTAGGTACTTATAATTGTATTATTAAATAATAATCTCCATGCTATCATTTTCATCATACATCAAAAATAAATAATATATGTAAATTAACATATAAACTATAATAAATCAACGAAAAATGAGGGTAATGAAAAAAACAAACAAAAAGAAAACAGAAATAAAGATGCAGTTGTGTGTGTGTGTATAATGTTATTGTATTAACAATATCGACAAACAATAAATCATTGAAAATTATGTACGAAAATCATATAGGATAACTGGTGTCTTTTGCGACAAAGCGCACTCGGTGAGCATCTGGGAAAAATTGTGAATCATGTTTTGCAACTTTTCTTTTGAATGTTGATTTGCTATGATGGTTCCCCGGATGGCTCATGCTCTATTCCATGAAATGAGCTGTATGGGGAACATTCGGGAACATTCATTAAAATAAGAGAAGTTTGGGGAGGAGCTCCGTTATGTTTAACCATATGGTTCGAAGACGTCGACGATATCTTCGCAGTTTAAGCCGAATGAAGTTTCTCTTCTTATCTATATTAAATATGTTGGACTAAGCGAATGCCATTCTTATTTAAATATGTTGGACTAAGCAAAGGCCATTCTTATTTAAATATGTTGGACTAAGTAAAGACCATTCTTATTTAAATATGTTGGACTAAGCAAAGGCCATTATTATTTAAATATGTTGGACTAAGCAAAGGCCATTCTTATTTAAATATGTTGGACTAAGCCAAGGCCATTCTTATAAGGGTTTTGCTTTAATTTGTAACATTAATAGAGTTATCGTGTTCTGTACATTGAAATGCAGAATGCATTTCATATTATATATGTCTGATATCACACATTATATATCTGATGTCACCTCAATTACCCAAAATCAATTAAATCTAGAATTTCCTCAACTGCATTTTGCATTTAAATATCTACAATGAATATATTATCCATTCTAAATTTATAATAAATTTGACAAATTCTTTTTAAACCAGAACGTGAAATATACATCTAATAAGTCATTTCGGTTAATATCAGTTTAATCATTATTTTTAATATTTTCCTGGAACGTAGTTAAAACTCAGAATACCTAAATAAGGGGGCAAAAACAAGGCCACGCTTAATCCTTACCTCCTGGAGCTAAATCTCTTTTTGCTTACAGACGGAAAATAAGGGCGTGAAGTTTGAAACGAGGTTTAAGTGAGTTGCGTCTTAAACTAGATAGCAGCACCGAGGGATCAGAACTGGGTTTCATCGCTTGCTTCGTATTAAAGTTTACTTATCACAAAAGACTCTTTGTAATTCTAAATAGGGAATACACCAAAGTTTCAAACAACGTTATACATTAATCTTGGTGATTTAAAATCTTTTTGACAAAAAGCCAATGAACGTACTTCCATTATTTGATTCCAACCAGAATTGTGTCATTTAAAGTTTTAATTAATTCAGCCTTATTTTATTTTAAAGTTTGGCTAGATTCTTAGCACCAGACTAAATTAATTTCTCAGTAATATCAGTTATATTAGTTTTAACTATAAGGACGATGAGAATCCCAAGGATTAACGCACCAATATGTAACTTGGCAAGTTATAGCAAATTTACGAATCAAATTGAGGATTATTACCGCAAGACCGCAAGTTAGTAAGTTATGATATGAAGAAATACTTACTGTCGATACTTGCTTGATCTGAGGATTTCTATACCTGCTTTAGCTACATTATCAGGAGAAGAATTTAGGGCTCTAGGAATCGAAATAAAAACGTTGAGTCCACATGAGAGAGACCATGTAGAATTTACGAGAGACTCCCTGAGTTCTATACTCTTCTACTTCCATTGATAATGGTATATAGTCAAAACCACCTTCGTGTCTTAAAATTTATAAACATATATAACAAAGATATTTTGAGTGTTAACAAATCATTGGTTACATGCATTGTTCTTTGATAAAATATAGAATCTATCAATCAATAAATCCATCCCCAGCGCTACAACGTGAAGTGTAGAAGACTTAGACGAGGTCTTTTCTGTTAGTCCCCCCCCCCACGCTTTCCGGGCGCTTTTTCGCGTATGCAAGGTTGCACCCTTTAACTTTTATGGGTCATTCCGATATTCCACAACTGTCTAGTGTACAATAGGCTAAAAAAACTACTCACTAGGTTAAGAAATTTATTATTTATCGGTATACATATAACTACTTTTTCCGACCTCTGTCCAATACAATACAATACTGATGAAATGTCCTTATTATTTATTGAAATAACCATATGAAACACATTTTTTAACCTTTGTCACCAAAACAATGAAGTGCAGATATTGTTGTTATCTCATTATAGTTTTGAGAGAAAACCTAATAATCTAATTATTATTAGTGTAGTAGACGCTTCATTGCGTCGAGAGTTGGGAGTCCAATATTTACAAATTATTACACGTCTTTGTCCATCTTGTCATAACATGCCATTTTCACTGTCTGATAACTTTATGCACTGTCTTTCCAATAAAAAAATATGAGTTTCATGCCGTAAGTTGTGTTTTTAGGGTTTTGTAGATACTTCTCAAAACCCTTATGCCTAAGGTGATGTGTCCGTCTGTCCGTCGCTCTTTGATTCATAGCGCCCGAACCATTTAAGCTAAAATGCTGAAATTTGAAACACTGGCGTAACTTCCGGGCCCAAACACAGGA
>KZ652190.1:68623-82478 GCA_001010745.2 Gerris buenoi
ATTTTAAAAATTGTCAATTTTGTGCGCAAAAATTTGGGGTGCGCCCAAAATTTTATTTTTCAAAAATTTTGAGTTGGGTATCAAATGAAAGCTGCTGAAGAGTAGGACACAAATATATATTTGCTTTTTTAAATTTTGCACAATTTATTGGTTTATTACTGATAAAAAACATTGTGACCCCCCGGGGGATCGAACCCGGGACTCTTGAGATCCAAGACAAGAAATAATAATTACATAATGGGTGTGCTTAATCATCTACAAAACTCTATAAAGTACTTCTCTGTGATTTTTTTTTTAACCTTATACTTTCTTGAAAATGTGTTTATTTATGTATGTATGCCAATAACAAATGAGGTGATCTACCTAGCACATTGTTTTCTAGCTTTGTTGTGGAATATCGGAATGACCCAAAAAATTAAACGGTGCAACCTTGTATACGCGAAAAAGCGCCCGAAAGGCCTGGGGGGGGGGGGGGACTAACAGAAAAGACCCCTTAGGCGTTCTTCGTCTACCTTACTCTAGCCTTTTCTCCTGCTTGAGGGTGCTTCATGTTTACAGCTTTTATTCTCCGTTTCCTTTGTTGCCCTTTACTCTTAATCATCTCTCGCTATTCGCAAGCATAATAATTTCGTTTGGTCATTCGCTGGAGAGAGATGCGTATTTTATGCATGCTTCAGCTAGCTGATTTAAAGTATTCTCTTTGTAGATCTTCTTGGTCTTACAGCTGTTACGGAGAATTTTTTCTCTATTGCATTCTCCTTAATAAATTCTTTTCACAGATTCTGAAAGAATCAATAACGGTCAAGGACCCAGGACACCCTTTTAGATTAGGATTCAGACCCTTCTTTTATTTAATATAATATATTGTTGAATTCATTGTCTTGCAGACATGCAGTACTCATCCGATTTGTAAGATGTCTGATGGTTTGTTCAACCAAATGAACACGGTTGAATCTTCATTTGCCTAGGAATTTTTTCAATGCTTCAGTAAGCTCGGAAGTGAAACATGGTAGAACAAGTTTGCTTTTATTGCATCGTTTCAGAAGACAGATATTGTTTGGCTCTAATTTATGATGGCCAAGGGACAGGCCTGAGGGTGCGAGAGCTGAATTTCGATCTTGGTTGTACAGATCAAGTTCACGATAGAGTTCGGTGGTGATTAATGCTTCTGAATCCTTGATTAATGAATTTCCGATATCCATACCGAAAGGTAGAGGTCATACACTAAAAACTAGGGACATGCACCTTGGAATATCTATCCCATTAACCATAAAATTAGATTAAAATCCCATAATTTTTTTTTCTCCAAACCTCTAGAGATACCTGAATGTAGTAGAACTAACATAACTAATATCCATTATCGAAATAAAATAAAAAATAAAAAGTTAATTCATGGTTACTGGATAGTTAGCTCTTGTTCAATTACGTGTACTACAATAAAATATAATAAAATATTTTACTTTTAAATAACTTTTTGAAATCGGAGACACATAATCATTTTTCGTCCTACGAATCAATTACAATGCTTTCGTAACCTAAGTTAAGCTCGGAAGCAAAAAAAGGATGAATAATTAATTAAAACGAGCGTACCTAGCTTCCTCATTCAACGAACTATGGACCGTATCTGTGTGTGTGCCGGACACGTGTGACGATAACTTGAGTAAAAGTTTACCAATTTTTGTAAATTTGGAATACATTTTACCAATGTCAAGGACAAGTTAGAATACGTCATCTGCCCAAGCGTTCGCGCGCGACGCTCGCGGGAACATTTTAAATTGGAATTCGAAGACTGTAATTATTTATTCTTCATCTAAAATAGCAATTATATCAAACGTCTTAGAGGATATATATAAGAAAAAGGAGAAGTTTAAAAAGAGACACCACTATGAAGTGTAAAAGATCGTTAAAACTATTTAAGCGATCCTGGACGTTTAAAATTAAAAATCAACGTTTTCACCACTAGCTTACATCCTCACGTATCGATTTTGTTTAAAAAAATTTCACGCAAATCATCTTGTGTACTATTGAAGCATGCATGTAAAATTTCATCCTGATACAAGCAGAAGTTATTGTGCAGTGAAGTGATACATTATATAATAGCTTAAATGGAGTAGACAGGGGCGTGAGGTTTAAGGATTAATCCTGTTCCTTCACTACACGGCTCTTAACTACAATCATCCTCTTTAACTATCAACTCATCATGATTAACTATAACGCTTCAATGAAGGAGCCACGCGATGCATAGTTAAATTAGACAATAAACTTGCTTTTAACTCGCACAAAAGCATGTGAATAGCTCGCAGAGGAAAGCTATTGTAATGAACATACAGTACAAAACATGTGAGTAAATACCACAGTGTTTTATTTTTGTCTTGCCAGTGACACGAAGTGATGGGTGGTGGGAAATTATAAAGCTTGCTTTGTATTACTGGCTCACACATGAACGATCACCCAGGTGGTAAAAGTATAATTTTTCACTGGCAAATGTACATAGCTTCTGAAGTATGTCATCACCCAGATGATAAAAGGTTAATACCGTTTCACTGGCAAATGTACACATAGCTTCTGCAGTATGCCATCAACCGAATGATAAACCATATACTTTTTCACTGGCAAATGGACATAGCTTCTGCAGAGTGCCATAAGCCATCACCCGGATGATTAAAGCATATACTGTTTCACTGGCAAATGAACATAGCTTCTGCAGTATGCCATCTAATGCCCTGCTAGTTTCTCGCCACTGGCATGTTTTTAACTAACATTATGTACTTTCACGTTAATGGGTTGAAAGAGAATACCATCATTAAAGTAAGCTATGAGGAAGCTATATCTTGAACCGTTTCGCCACAGATAATTCTGCAATACCTTATTTTTTATTAGTCACTAAAACATCAATTTCTAAAAAAAGAAGCATTAAGTCTTCAAGTTTAGAACCGATTTCCTTTTACTGTTTCCATGTATATATTTCTCGTGGGTGTATAATTTCAAGGCTTAATCGATTTCAGCCCTAATTTATAAGAAGGCCTGTGCAAGTTTTATCAGATCGATTTTGTATTGTAGATACAAGCCAGTTAATGAATAATTTGGTTCTCCTAAGAAATCTTCCACGATTTCCTATTCATTATAAACTTTTGTCCCACGAAACTCCTTTCATCTGCAAATAGATTTTCTAAGTATACAATTTATCAATAGCTGAAATTTAACTTTGGAAATAACTGCAATATTGGTTTCTGTGAAGGGATTTCTGAGGAACTTTCTTTTTGAAATTCTCTAGTTTTCATTTTTCTCAGAATCTACACTTTTGCTTTAAATCTGTGAATTTCTGACGTTGCCACAAAAAAGAAGAAAAATGAATAAATTAATAATGACTGCCATTTTATTTTTTCCTGAGAAAAAATCATCATAATATTTGCCCGGATTAAGAAAAGATTTTATGTTGTAGGACGAACTGAAAAAGTCAAAACACATTTTATAAAAAAATAGACTTTCAGTTAGTGTGGCACATAGCTTCCTCGCATCCTATCGTGTACTTTATTGTTATAATAACATTAACATTATTGTTGTATTGTATATTTAGTAAAAACTATTAATAGTTTTTGCGATCTTTAACTCTTCATATCATAGCGGTGTCGCTGTTGGTTTTACTAAAAAAAAAATGTATTGGGGAAAAAAAAAAATGCTTGTCTCATTAAAAATGAAAAACTATTAACATTATAGTTATATTGTTTATTCTGTAAAAACTATTAATATAGTTTTAGCGATCTTTAACACTTCCTAGCGGTGTCGCTGTTGCTTTTACTAAATATATTTATTTAAAAAAAAAAAATAATTGTCTCATTGAATAGAAGTTCGATTTTTTTCGCCGACCTAAAATTCCAATTTTAAATTTAAAATCACGTTTACGCGAGCGGCTAGCGTTGCGGGTGAACGCTTGCACGAATGACGTTGTCCAACGAACTCGCCTACGGCATTAGTAAAATGAACATTTCTACCAAATTTCATCACAATTGGTCGAAATTTACACAAGTTACCGTCACATGTTTCAGATTCACCGATACACAGACAGATAGACACGATACCAAAAATTTTCCCGGATGTCTGAAACGGATTTCTGTCTTGAGATTTTTAAAATTGGAGACATTATATTTTTTCGTTTTCAAAAGTGAACAAAATGCTTCCGTTATCTTCGGTAAGCTCGGAATCAGTATAATAAAATCTCCGCATATAATTAAGACTAGAGACGTCAAAAAACACACCATTATTGTCTCCACAATTTTTTATATAATTGCGGTGACAATATTGTTGTGTTATTTTCTTTTTAACCTCTCTAGTCATAATTATAAAGTGGTACCACATCATCTCAGTCAAAACAAGTAACTTTTATCTTTGTCTTATCAGTCGTTATTGTAGAAATGTTCTTACTTAGTGCGTTATTTTTATTAAAGTAACTAGGGGGCTCTGCCCCCTACTCGCTTCGCTCGTCAACCCCCCCCCCCCCGGGTGGCCGCTGCGCAACCGCAGCCTAGTGTTAGGTATTAGAATTATTTTGTCTATTTATTATATATTAGAACCGGGGACCGTTCAAAAAGTTTAGATCAGCTGTAATAGATTTTACACTTAAAAATAAAGATATTACCTCCGAACAAATATATTTTATATTCTAGATCTTAAGTTTCACTTTTAATGCGTGAGAGCCTCACATATTTCTTTACTTGTTACCAACAAAAATAATGGTTTGCTTTGATTTTATAGAGTTCAAATATATATAAACTTATCTAAATAAAACATATCTAAATAGTGACCGATAATTTTATCTAAACTAAAGTTCCAATTAGTTAACATTACATTTTTGATAGACTTCAAATAGATATAATAACTCATCTAAATAGTGACCGAGACTTTTATCAATATTAAACGTTATAATTATTAAGATAACATTTATGATTTACTACCGATAAAAGTAAAGGTTTGTTTGTTGATTTGTTAATCTTTATATAGATTTAATAACTTATCAAAATAGTTTTGATTTGTTGTATATTGAAAGCTGTCACTTTTTGATTAAGGCATGTAAACAAACAATGCGCTTTCTTTATTACNTTATTTATTTTATTTATTTTATTTATTTTATTTATTTTATTTATTTTATTTATTTTATTTATTTTATTTATTTTATTTATTTTATTTATTTTATTTATTTTATTTATTTTATTTATTTTATTTATTTTATTTATTTTATTTATTTTATTTATTTTATTTATTTTATTTATTTTATTTATTTTATTTATTTTATTTATTTTATTTATTTTATTTATTTTATTTATTTTATTTATTTTATTTATTTTATTTATTTTATTTATTTTATTTATTTTATTTATTTTATTTATTTTATTTATTTTATTTATTTTATTTATTTTATTTATTTTATTTATTTTATTTATTTTATTTATTTTATTTATTTTATTTATTTTATTTATTTTATTTATTTTATTTATTTTATTTATTTTATTTATTTTATTTATTTTATTTATTTTATTTATTTTATTTATTTTATTTATTTTATTTATTTTATTTATTTTATTTATTTTATTTATTTTATTTATTTTATTTATTTTATTTATTTTATTTATTTTATTTATTTTATTTATTTTATTTATTTTATTTATTTTATTTATTTTATTTATTTTATTTATTTTATTTATTTTATTTATTTTATTTATTTTATTTATTTTATTTATTTTATTTATTTTATTTATTTTATTTATTTTATTTATTTTATTTATTTTATTTATTTTATTTATTTTATTTATTTTATTTATTTTATTTATTTTATTTATTTTATTTATTTTATTTATTTTATTTATTTTATTTATTTTATTTATTTTATTTATTTTATTTATTTTATTTATTTTATTTATTTTATTTATTTTATTTATTTTATTTATTTTATTTATTTTATTTATTTTATTTATTTTATTTATTTTATTTATTTTATTTATTTTATTTATTTTATTTATTTTATTTATTTTATTTATTTTATTTATTTTATTTATTTTATTTATTTTATTTATTTTATTTATTTTATTTATTTTATTTATTTTATTTATTTTATTTATTTTATTTATTTTATTTATTTTATTTATTTTATTTATTTTATTTATTTTATTTATTTTATTTATTTTATTTATTTTATTTATTTTATTTATTTTATTTATTTTATTTATTTTATTTATTTTATTTATTTTATTTATTTTATTTATTTTATTTATTTTATTTATTTTATTTATTTTATTTATTTTATTTATTTTATTTATTTTATTTATTTTATTTATTTTATTTATTTTATTTATTTTATTTATTTTATTTATTTTATTTATTTTATTTATTTTATTTATTTTATTTATTTTATTTATTTTATTTATTTTATTTATTTTATTTATTTTATTTATTTTATTTATTTTATTTATTTTATTTATTTTATTTATTTTATTTATTTTATTTATTTTATTTATTTTATTTATTTTATTTATTTTATTTATTTTATTTATTTTATTTATTTTATTTATTTTATTTATTTTATTTATTTTATTTATTTTATTTATTTTATTTATTTTATTTATTTTATTTATTTTATTTATTTTATTTATTTTATTTATTTTATTTATTTTATTTATTTTATTTATTTTATTTATTTTATTTATTTTATTTATTTTATTTATTTTATTTATTTTATTTATTTTATTTATTTTATTTATTTTATTTATTTTATTTATTTTATTTATTTTATTTATTTTATTTATTTTATTTATTTTATTTATTTTATTTATTTTATTTATTTTATTTATTTTATTTATTTTATTTATTTTATTTATTTTATTTATTTTATTTATTTTATTTATTTTATTTATTTTATTTATTTTATTTATTTTATTTATTTTATTTATTTTATTTATTTTATTTATTTTATTTATTTTATTTATTTTATTTATTTTATTTATTTTATTTATTTTATTTATTTTATTTATTTTATTTATTTTATTTATTTTATTTATTTTATTTATTTTATTTATTTTATTTATTTTATTTATTTTATTTATTTTATTTATTTTATTTATTTTATTTATTTTATTTATTTTATTTATTTTATTTATTTTATTTATTTTATTTATTTTATTTATTATTATTAAAGTAATGTCAAATATCGAAAGCGAGTTACTTTGTCTATTCATCTAGTTTATTCCGTTCAATTGAATTAATTAATTTTCGTTGATTAAATATTATATTAGTTTAAACTGTTGTTTATAATCATTCTAGTTGCAAACTTTATACAAATTGGATTAGTAAACGTTACAGGTTATCATATTATTAATGTTCGATCTAAATATTATGGGACTAATCAATAACTTGGTTATCCGGTGAAATCCGCGTCATGAATCATGAAGAGGTTGAGGTCCGACATGTCGAGAGCCTATCTATTTATCATATATTTATCTACTTTATCAGCATCACGGTGTCTATCTATGCTGTGTATGAACTTTATCTGCAACACGGTGCCTATCTATGCTATGAGATAACTATCTACTTTATCATCATCACGGTGTACCTCACCCCTGAAGATGCATCCAGTTTTGGAAGAGAAACGTCGGACTTAAACCCCTTCGTGACGCGGATTTCACAGGAAAACCAAGATATTTATTGCGAGTCAATCCGCAGAAGCATCCGCACTAAATTATGGGACTAGAAATATAGGTAGTAAGAAGTCTTTGGATTGCAACTTAATTGTTTAAAGCTGGCTTTCAACCTCTAGTGGCCATTGAGAAAATTAACACAAACAACATAATTTATCCTATAAAATGGCACTAAAGCGAAGAAATGGTACGTCCCCAGTGAAAAATATTGCTTCCCTAGCAAAAATATTACTTTTCCTCCAAAAAAAAAATTACTTCTCTAGCGAAAAGTATTTAATTATAGGTGTAAATGTATGTTTTTGCGTATGTGGAAGAGAAACAAATGAGTGCAGAAGGTTAAAACTTATATGGAACCAACAATGAGCTAATTATGACCTATCATACAATTTTTATTAAAGTTGGACGAGTAGTTTTTAAAATATGTTGGTTCGCAATACATATTTTTAGACCGACAGACGGACAGACCGACAGCCAGACACGGTACCAACAATTTTCCGCGATGTCAGTCGATCCGATACCTTCGGTAAGCTCGGAGGCAAAATCCTTCATGTCAATTTAGAATGTTTTTTGCTAAATATATTAGTAGAGATGTACGGCTACGAGAACTAGCGTATTATATATTAATTAAGAAAACAGAAAGATTGAGTGAAAAAACTTATATACTCGTTTGTTTGTAGTTACAAAACACGAATGTCGAACTTTGACATAAATCAAAAATATTAAAAAATATAAAATTAAAAACAGTGCTGCCGCAGATGTATTATTTGACTAATATAAAATCTTCCTTCTCCTTTCATAATTAATTGTTGTGTTATGTAACTGAAAAATGACAATTTTCTTTAAAAAAAGAATGCATTTTTTTCATTTTTAATTCGAGATGTTTAAATTCCTGTATTTTTTTTTTTTTTTTAAATCACTTTATATTTCATAGGTTGAGTGAATATTAAGGTTTATTGAATTCTATTAAAGCATTGAATCTATACAATATTTCTTCAGCCCTTTTTCCATACTCTTTGAAGGTAGAATATGGAAAAGCTTATCTCGGACAGCCAGAATATGGGATTAAGGTTCAGACAGGATTTTTCCGACCCTTATTACCATGCTTACATTTTCTTCACGCTTCATGGGTTCAGGAAAAATCACTTTTTTCCCCTGACTATATGACCTGTTTTCCTGGTTTCCTTTAGTCAAAAAAATAAAAATATTAATAATAAAAATAATGAAGGAAATTGGGTAAAAGAAAAACATAGTATTTGAAAAAAATCATTTGTTGTTAACGAGAGGTTTCTTGCTTTTCAATATATATATTTTTTTAAATCAATGAAATTATCATATTTTGTTAGTAAACTTGTACAGGCCAGTACAAATTGACTTATAATATGTGATTTTATCTGTTTTTCTCTTCCTTATAAACGTAGTAAAATTATAAACGCAGAGAAATTATTGTGATGGGAAGTATGGAAAAATCCAAAAAAAAAGGATGAACACTTTAAAGATAAGTGACCTTGTGGATTAAATCACTTGCTACGTCTGCTCGGCTATCAATAAATCATGGGCCGCAAGAGCTCATGAGTTCGATTCCGCGCCATGATGCTCTGATTTACTTGTATAAATTGAGGGCGGATCAGGGCGAGGAAATTAATTTGTATCTATGAGTGCAGAGTGGTACCAAGATATGAGCTCATTAATGATCACACACCATACTTGCTTCGGTGGTACAATGTACAGTGGTATCATGTGTGAAGTAGCTGGAACTCTGCACTATGGGGCTAGTAAAATAGGACTAAAATGAGGTCGTGGGTTTGATCCCTTATTTTCTGATTTATATGGCTCACCATTCACCATTCATGGCTCATATTCAAATTTAAGGATTTGTTGCGCAACGCTTTCCTTGCACATCTTCCTTTATTGTCCACGTTATAAATTAACAAAACACGAAAGAAACCAAAACAAATCATGCGCAAGTTGAGACAGGAATAGAACTAGCTTTGACAAGATATTAGACCACAATTATACTTCAGACTAAAGCTAAGATTATCTGGCTAGAAAATTCTAGTTTTAATTGATTTCGGTTTGGTCTGTGACATTATATTATATTGTATACGGGGCTAATAAAATTTGCCAAAAATTAGGTTCGGATAAGTGGTCCGTCTTATCCATTTAGTATAGGAGCTACTAATACTATTATGAAGTGGCTAAAACTCTCCCACGGGGTTCTTAATAATTTCAATTTCCAACAAGTGTTTCGTCCTGCCAGTCTAGTACTAATATTAGTACTACCACCTACTACTAGCCTACTAGACTTTACTAGCTACTACTACTACACTTTTTAAGGTCCTCCTAGATTTGGTTTCCTATAATGTCTGTCTGTAGTCTATCCATACTTACATGGAAAACTACGTGGCATTGCTGATGACGCGCTGAACCATTGTGCTGCAAAGACTGAAGAGGAAGAGGTAGCGAAGCATTTGATAAAAATAGACATACCAAAAATTAAGAATTGATTTGGCAAACTATAAATACTAACAAGACTAACTTTTTCCCAAAAATCGACTGGACAGACGCATAATATAGATTACCGAAAAATACTTACCGCTAACTGTAGTCCTGAGAACTGACTGTGAATGAGAAAAAATACAACGGGTACACAAAGTAAATGTCTCGGGGATAATTATAGACAATCTTAACTGGAAACCTCATACTATTGACCTGACTGACTAACTCAGGAAACTTAGATAATCACTAACTATTCCAAAGTGTCAAACTTTGTCAAACAATCTTTAAATAAGTTAATAGTAAATGTGATAATTATTTTTAATTGTTAATTGTTACGTTCGTTCATAAATTATGTTATTGTTATCTTTAAACCAGTTAGTTTGGAGCTTTGTAAGGAGAGTCACGTCAAATAGACGATTATAATTTTGTGTAGATGAATATGTCAATTTATTAAATACATAACCAAACTTTCGTTCACCGGTAGGTTCTTCTTCTCAGTAATTTTTCGATTTGACCTTATTTATGAATTTGTTTATGTATAGTATTTTACCTAATCAGAACTGTAATTTAAATTAAGTTTAAATGATTTTTCAGGCACGTCTATGCCCTGGAGTGGGGCGAAATATAGACATTTTTAAGTTTTAGCACACATTCTACACTCTTATTAAATATATATTATGTATCTAATATTTTTATTATATGTATCATTACAATAAAAATAATTATTACAAAAGAACAAAAAAAACTTGTTAAGTCAGTTTAAAAATCATATAAGTTGTTTCTTCCAGAAAAAAATCTTTTTTCCGAGATAATGATGAAGTAGCACTAGTTCGGTCCCGCACAAAACTATTTCGATGTACATGGATCACTATTCGCTTCGGCGGTAAATTAGTGCATGAATTAGCTGAAATTCATACGTGTGCAATAAGTGGTTCGACCTAGTTTTAATACTTAGCAGCACTCTAATTATGAATCTATCTGGAAAGAATAAATTCATCTACTTCTATAGAAACACATTGTATGGTTCTGTTTTTTAAATGCATCTAAAACGTTTTTAGTTTGCTTAAAGTATAAGAAGATAATGGTGTAAGTAATGAAGATTTACTTACGCTTAGTTACACCTGCTTAACATTTTGCTGCAGAAAACTTTTAGGTTTAAAAGTTATTAGATTTTAATAATAAACTTTTATTTAATAAAAGAAGAACAAGCTTTATTTAACTTTAGTAACAAATCTTCTTTAACACATGTAACAAATTTCAACAACTTTACAAGAAATGATGTTCATTATTATCACATTATTTGGTTAATAGTAAAGTATTATTTCTAGCAACAAAACCTTCTTTTTTAGTTGCTTATTATTTGATTTATTGAAGCTCCTAAGTCTGTATTACGTATATAAGCATTCTTTAGACTTCCATTTTAATAATACTTATTTATAATTGCGTAGTAACAGTCTAATAATATTGAAAATCGGTCTGGTACAAGTCATAATTAACTTTCTTCTTTGTAGGTGTGTACAGTAATTCCCCGAGTTGCGTAACTTTGGAGTCACGTAACACCCTACATTGCTGATCAATCAGCGACATTAAATAACCAACAACTTGATCAATCTTTGTTACAGTAATTAAAGTAATTTGGAGTCACGTAACATCCTACATTGCTGATCAATCAGTGACATTGAAAAACCATCAACTTGTTCAATCTGTGATTACAGTAATTTGAAGTCACGTAGCACCCTACATTGCTGATCAATCAGTGACATTAAAAATCCAACAACTTGATCAATCTGTGATTACAGTAATTAAAAGTGAAATGATTGTATTGATCAAGATTCATGATATCATCTACACTAAATATTTTTAACGCTTCTAAATATTTATTCACTATAATAGTGAATAAATAACTACTTAATCCATCAGTGATTAATAGAGAAATGCTAATCAATATTTATAGCATCTGCTTCACTAATTATTTTTAACTCTTTAAATTTAATAAGATAAGCTCATTATTCAATAACTTTTTTACTTAAATTTAGTTTTTGGATGTTCTGATTATACAAATAATGTAAATTTATTCGTTTATTAGCGTATTTAACTTTTTCCCAACGAAAAGCAATGTGTGGCCAAAAAAGTTTTGAACAACAAAATTATAATATTTTTTCTTTGGCTTTTTTTCTAAAATAGAAAGTTTTAACCAATTATTCTATGCTCCAATTAATATATTCTCTCTCTTCCCGTATAATCTTCTTCTTTTTTAAATATTGATATAGATAACGTTATAATGGCGAACCTTTTATTATTTTTTTTATACAATAACTCCCGAAGTAATGCATAAAAGCACCAAAAAAATATGTTATTAAATATTGTATTTTAGGGAAGCTTTTTTTATGGTATGGTATATCAGACTACAATTTTACACATTCTTATCATTCCATTAATCAGTTCAGCTTTTTATCAGTATGCTCTTATTCCACTTTACCATCGATTCTTGTTTCAAGGAATTTTAATTCTAAAAATCGTGTACATGTATATTAAAATATAGTAGCATTATATAGGTAGGAATCCGTGACCTATGATTTCAAAACACCATACCATGTTTTAAAGGCGATATACTTTTAAGTTTTTAATGTTAAATTTTTATCGTTTTAATTCTGGTTAGTAGAATGATTAGAGCATCAATTAAATAACTATACATGAAATAAATTTATGTCCATATATGGTGGCGTAGAGATCCTTCGCGTCGTTTTTTTCGTAAGGATTTTTTAAAAAACTCTGATTTTTCATAAAATATAGTCATATGGTCCAAAAAAGCCTTTTTATAACTTAGTACCTACTGTGTAGTGCACCCTCTATTTTGCTTACTAGCTTACAGAAGGTAACGGAATATTTTACTTGTGCTGAAAAACGAAAATTGTTTACGTTTGAGATTTCAAAAATTTCAAGACAGAAATCCTTTTTAGTCATCAAGTAACACTTTTGTTCCCGTGACTTTCAGTCGCTCAATTTTTGGGATCCAACTTATCTTAAAAAAAACAGGTCAAGTGAGTGCTAGTCAGCACACAACGAGGGTCCGTAGGCCACACTGCATAGTTAAGTAGTACCCTATTGATAGTGTTTTTAAAATGCTAAAAAGCCGTGTTTTTAATACTTTGAAATTTTTTATGGGTCTCTAAACACATAAACATACTTCTGATGATGTATTTTATTGCCACTAAACCATAAACATATAAATATGTACATTAAAATGACCATAATTATAAACAAATCGGGTACGTGGTACCTCGGAACTTTTCCTCACTTCAGAGGCCACTAAAGTGGCCTCTAAAGGAAGCAGGATTAGACTGATTTTTTATCATTCTTAAAAGAAATAAAAATTTAATCACTAAATTCTATTTAATTATTTGAAGTTTGGCGGTATTTTGACAGATGTAAAGAAACTTTGACGTCATCAAAATTATTGCACTAATAAATAATTATATTCACTTATAACTTTTAAACTAATTAATAGAATTTCATCGGGTTTTTTTATATTTGTTCCTTAATTTTTTCCGGTTCCAACGATATGCTATAAGTCAAAAACCTATATGTTATTTCAGTATTATTAACCGTCAAAGTTTAAAAATTCAAAAATTTATAACTTCAAAATGGCGGCCAATATCAAAATGAAATTTGGC
>KZ652190.1:82803-105273 GCA_001010745.2 Gerris buenoi
TTTTCAAAATTTCCAAAAAGTGGTATCTTTACTTTTGGTCGAAGAATGTTCAGGAATTTTTTCAGATTTTTTGCACTTCACATAAGCGAGATAGAGGGGGGGGGACACGTTTCACACCCACTTCAAACTTGCCTACGCTCATCTTATCAAGGTTATAACCAAAAAATTATATATTTTTGTAATCAGCTCGACTACCCTTGAATATGATACCCCTCACGATGTCGAAAAAAAAAAAAAAAAAAAAATATAAGGGTCCTTGGCTTTTGCCTACGGACCCTAACTACTTGTCCTATTTTGAGGATGTTAGGTTATAATTAGCCCATGTTGGTCAGATGTGAGTTTCAACCTTCTACATGCACACAAACACACATTTATGAGTAGTTACACCTATATCTGTAAAAGTATTAAATTTGGATGGTTTATCAAAAGCAGCCTGAAGATTGCCCCAGAATAATATCAAACGCCTTCACACATTAAATGTTGCTACATTTATAGTTGTAGGAGTGTAAAAAAAAATAATACAACTTTGACAGATTCAAAAAGGGGGGGGGGGATAATTAAATAATGAGTTTGTATAAAAGCGTAATATTAATAAACCTCATGATAGAATGCAAGAAAACTATGTGCCTCGCTAATTGTATAAAAAATAACCCGGATAAAAAATTTGTGACAATAACTCCGCATAAAAAATTTGTGACAATGAATCCTAATAAAGAATTTGCGATAATGAATCCGGATAAAGAATTTGCGACACTGAATCCGGATAAAGAATTTGCGATACTGAATCCGGATTAAGAATTTGTGATATGCGACACTGAATCCTAACAAAGAATACCTGTGTGTGCTAGAATCCATAAATATAGTGCTACCATCGACATTACACACAGTGTCAGCTGACCTATAGCCGAGCTTCGCTCAAGCCTTTGGCCTCTAGATCAACTTAGAAGTCAAGTTGACAACATTAGAAAAGGAAGAGGGAGGAGGCTTTATAAATTTAGATAGCCCTTTTAAAAGATTATCCTGTGTGGCGTTTTCGGTTTGGTTGGCCCTGCTGTGAGCTTTTATAGTTGACTGTTAAATAATTTCAGTGGTCGAAAGAGTAATAAAGATGGAAATTACAGAGCCTTTAAAGTTGTTTATCAAAGGTGATATAAAGTATAGAGCTTTTTAAATAGATTATTTTTAGCATTTAAAGTTCGATTAGACCTTTATTCGTTGACCTTTAATTGAGAAATTAGCGTTGCATTTTCTAATTGAATTTAAAATTGTGGGTTCCATTTTCTGTTGCATTAAAAACTTCTAGAGTACTACAAAGGTTCTTTCATAAAACAAAAACTACAAAAATAAAAAACACATTTCTTTTTTATGATATGCCATAACATGGTTAAGATGTTTTGAAGTAGGTTCTTAAAGCTCTTCTCTGCCGCTCTTCAGTTTTAATATGCCAAAGCATTCTTTATGAGGTTCAACAATCCTTAATATTAAATGAAAGAACACTTTTTATTACTTAATTTATCTTAATTAGGATTTCAGCTAAAAGCAAGTTACATTTCGTGTATACCCTCTTAAATTATTCTCCTGTTTTACCTCTTTTTTCCTGTATAATTTTTTGTTTTCGAGTTTGCCGAAAGTAACGGATGCTATTTTTTTGTTCCGAAGAACAAAAATGTTTTATTCAGACATCAGGGAACATTTTCGGTTCCGTGTCTGTCTGTCGGTCAGTGCTGCAATTTCTGCGAACCAACATATATTTAAAACTACTTGACAGATTTTAATGAAATTTGGATGCTAGGTGATAATTATCCAATTTTTTCTCTTCCATTTACGCACATACATATATTTATTTACACCTATATCTTCAAAACTACTCATCTGATTTATATGAAATTTAGGAAGTTCATCAAAAGTAGCCTGCAAATAGCTCTGAATTAATTTCAACCGTCTGTGACCTTTAAATTTTAAATTATAAATTGAGGCTTGAATTCATGTAATAAATCAAAACAAATTTGGCAGATTTTAAAACAGGGTAAAATTAAATAAAATTAAAATAATCATTAAGTTTAAAAAATGGGTAGCTAGGAAGCTATGGGCCCCACTAATTGGCAGACTATTATTATACGAATATACGTATCAATTTAGAAATTTTTATATGTGCAGGGAGTTGAAATTAATCTAGGAATATATCTGCGGGCTGTTGCATCTTGTCATGTGTATAATACATAGTACAATGCGCTACATCGTGTCGTCTGTATAATACATCGTATCGTGTATATAATACATCGTGTCGTGTGTATAATACATAGTACAATGCGCTACATCGTGTCGTCTGTATAATACATCGTATCGTGTATATAATACATCGTGTCGTGTGTATAATACATAGTACAATGCGCTACATCGTGTCGTCTGTATAATACATCGTATCGTGTATATAATACATCGTGTCGTGTGTATAATACATAGTACAATGCGCTACATCGTGTCGTCTGTATAATACATCGTATCGTGTATATAATACATCGTGTCGTGTGTATAATACATAGTACAATGCGCTACATCGTGTCGTCTGTATAATACATCGTATCGTGTATATAATACATCGTGTCGTGTGTATAATACATAGTACAATGCGCTACATCGTGTCGTCTGTATAATACATCGTATCGTGTATATAATACATCGTGTCGTGTGTATAATACATAGTACAATGCGCTACATCGTGTCGTCTGTATAATACATCGTATCGTGTATATAATACATCGTGTCGTGTGTATAATACATAGTACAATGCGCTACATCGTGTCGTCTGTATAATACATCGTATCGTGTATATAATACATCGTGTCGTGTGTATAATACATAGTACAATGCGCTACATCGTGTCGTCTGTATAATACATCGTATCGTGTATATAATACATCGTGTCGTGTGTATAATACATAGTACAATGCGCTACATCGTGTCGTCTGTATAATACATCGTATCGTGTATATAATACATCGTGTCGTGTGTATAATACATAGTACAATGCGCTACATCGTGTCGTCTGTATAATACATCGTATCGTGTATATAATACATCGTGTCGTGTGTATAATACATAGTACAATGCGCTACATCGTGTCGTCTGTATAATACATCGTATCGTGTATATAATACANAATTTTACTTTTTGTCAAGTCTACTAAGAAAAAATGCTCTTAATGATTTTTTTTTTTCTTATTTAAACTTAAGCGGAAACCTTCGTGATGAATCGACAACGGAACAAAATATTTAATGAAAATCAAACAAATAAAAGCAGAAACACAAGTTGCTCAGAAATTCTTTGCATTTCGAATAAAGTTAAAAATGGATAGAGAAATATAGAGGGAGAGATTGAGATGGTAAAATTGTGAGGAGCGACAAAGAGATGGTAAAATAGTGAGGAGAGAGAATGAGATGCTAAAATTGTGAGGATAGAGAAAGAGATGGTTAACTAGAGAGAAGAGAAAGAGACATTTGGCAGAAAAAGAGCTAGAGAGACCTCATCTCCTCCCAATAGAAAAATGAATAAGTGAAAGATTAAAAAGCAAATAATAAGATTAGAGATTGTTTTAATGGGAAATATACTACAGACATTACGAGATGAAAATTATTTCCTACATTTTCATTAATCAAGCTTAATCATCATTGTAAAGAAATAGAAAAATAACGAACAAGATAAAAATGAGAAAATTAACTCAAGTGTATTTATTTAGATTCAAGAGAAAAGCTTTAGAGTTTAAACAAACAATGTTATGTGAAGATAGTACCAATTAATGTAGCTCATAGCTTCTTCACAACCTACTTACAGCCCATTATTATCTAAATTTATTTTATCCCCCCCCCCCTATTTTTAATATGAAAAAATTGTATTTTGCGCTTTAAAAATAGCTTTTGTCTTGTTGTCCGAGATTACTTCTTTTTTTATGAATGACTCTGTGGGAATCTTTAAAATTACAATAGGGTATGGACTTTCAGCTTCCCGATTGCCTCAAGGAACCATTTGAACATTACTTTATGCTGGTAACCCTTTGTTGGCCCACAAATCAAGTTGGGGTTACTACGTATTACATATCAAGCTGCGACCCACCAAACTACTAAACCCACAATCCCTCCTTCCAGGCAGATTCCATGACGGATAGTTTGCACATTACTTCGTGCTTGTAACCCTTTGTTAGCCTACAAAGGCAGCGCTCATCTTTTACTTGGTGGATCCCACTAACTAACAAACGTTAGTTAAGTTGTTTTCTTTTTACCTTCGGCTGCATTTCTTCCGCCGTAAGATCTTGGTGAAAGAGGCCACAAGTCCGTGACTGCTGGAAAAACCTTTCTTCACTAGTATGTGTGGAGTGTGTTAATATTTATATTTATCTTTATTTGCTATTATTTTAGAAACCAAATGTTTTGCGATGAAACCGGATGTGAAGAGAAGAAGTTTTAAGATTTAATTTGGTTTTTTTTTGGCATCCAAATTAAATTGGCTATGTTTAATTTATAAACCAAATAGAACAGTTTTTGAGAAAACATTTTTTCATCTTTTCTTAAAATCAAACCCTTATCCCCCCCTTATTTTTTCCCCCTCGATTGCAAAATCCAAAGATAAAATATGATATTAATTTAAAGAGATAGAAATTGAATAAAAAATAAATATACATTGAGAGAGAAAAAAATTGTTATAGATTTAATGTATTTTAATTGGTGAAACCTTATTATTTATTAAATACATAAAAATTATTTTTTTATTTCTGTCTCTGTTATATCATTCAAAATATATTCCTGCATTTTCATCTTTCTAATTAAATTTGATGAATTATCTTTTTTTAATTTCAAATTTATTTAGAATTTCTAATTAAATTTTTAATTAGAGTTTTCTACTTTCAAATATCAGGTTATTAATTCTGTAATTGATTTGTTTGAATACCTGCATTTAATTTAATGGTAATTTTACTGGAGATCATTGCTTACTTTATATGGATTATTTTTTAATTTTTTTTTCCGTTTCCTGTTTTATTATTATGTTATTTATTAGTTTTTAATTATCATTATTTTCAACTCTCACAATAACAGTGCGTTTCTCTCAATATATTCATTGCATTTATAAAACAAAAAAAGAACCATCCTTTTCTTTAAATAATTTGTTTAACTCTGAACGGGACTTAGTTAAAACTGAGTTAAATGTTAAGACTTGTAAGTTAAGAAGATTTAAATACTTAACTTCTTTAAATTGTAATGTGTTTAATAATTATTTATATTCTTGCTTCGTCCTTTTTATAAAGGTTTCTGTTCAAACAAATACCTATGCTCATATTTATAATATAATATAATACACTTAAAATACATTACAAATAAACCTAATTTATTCATGAAAGAAGACTCTAAGTTTATCTGTTTAGGATGTTTGTCGCCTGGCTTATTTATTCTTGTAATTCTAACATTATTTTTTTACTAAAAATATTTTTATTTATATATTAAATTATAATTAAAAACAGGAGACAGAAAAATATTCACTTAGGTGCCGGTTTGATCCCCGGTCCTCCGTAATTCTAGTACAGTGTTCCAAACTGCAAAAGTACACCGGAGGATACTTTTTCTTTGTCTGAAGCAATAGATTAGTCCTAATATTTAGCGTACGATTTTTTCCAGAAGTCTAGGGGCCGACATTTACGGCAGAAAAACTAGACATGAAAAATCACGCCAGAATCTCACCATTTGGCTCCCTATACACTCTTTATAGACAAGTTTTTAAGTTGATCATCATTCGAGAAGTGTAAATAATATAATAAAAAAAATAAAAAAATTTGGTTTATAAATAAATATAAACCAAATTATTGTTAAAGCCAGGAGGGAGAGAGAGTAAAATAGAACCCTAAGCGAGAAAGGAGACATTTTTAGGGCAAAATATGACACTTTACTTTTATTTTTTATTAAGGCACAAAAAGTTCGTCAAACCGAGAGTTAAAAATATATGTTGAATTATGACCCATCAAGGCACTTTTTGAGCTTAATAATTGGCATTGCGTTATACACACTTGTGTTCACACATCGCGTCAGGTTGGTTAGGGATAGTGGGGGAACGTGCAGATTCGATGAAGGGGTGTGCTCTCGGCAGGTGTGGCTTGAAGGTTCAGCGAGAAACACAGTAAATCAGGAGATGGATAATTGAAGTTCTAATGTAATAACGCTAAAATAAAACTTTTACCTCCTCCCCCCCTTTTTTTTTGTTTTGCAAATAAATCTAATTATAAAGAAAATGAAGACTTTATATTTGTGGTTTGATGAATTCTATTAAAAAAGTTTTCTATAAAGTTTTCTATATATCTTATTTTGTTTGTAAAAGAAAATATGATGTACAAAGGCACAGAAAGAACTAATTGAAAGAAATGATGTAGTAATTTTTTATTCTATTTATATGGTATATTATTTGCTTAGTGAGTTTTGGACATTAGGTTTTTGGACGTAATACAGAAAAATATTTTTTCCTAAACGTATATATTTATTATAAAATTTGTGATTTTAATTTATTAAGTAACTAAATATCTGTTTACGGTGTTAAAATTATGTGAAATACTCCTTAACCTTTACAAAACAATGGATGAAGAATGCAGTTTGGAATCATTATTCCCGTAAGAGACTTATGTACTCCTCCGGATATAAAAGAAGTTGCACTTCATTCAAAAAATAATTTACATCCAAATAAGTCAAAAGGCAGATACGAGTTTATTTACAATCAATTTAAAGCCTTTAAATGCCATGGTGTACTAGTCGTAGATAAAATTTAATACGCAACATGGATCGAAGTATTTCTGCTTTCGGGATTATCTCCCTCGGCTATACCTCGGACCATAAGGCCTCGGGAGCTAATGAAGTTTTCTCCTTCAGCGGTGCCTCAGGAGCAAACTTAACCTAGAGCAGGAAAACATGCTACTCTCCCTTGTTGCGTAAATAACTATTATGTCTTTGATAATACATATATTCTTTCTATTAAGATAATTTATATTTAAGTCAATTGTTTCTACTTATTGTTTAAACATATTTTATATATTTGGTGCGTAGGCTTCCGCGGGTAGACTCGTTATAAACAGCTTGGTTCGGACTTCACCCCCTTCGTGACGCGGATTTCACCGGAAAACCAAGCTGTTTATATTTTATATATATACATGTTTATCTTTTTATATTAGTATAATGTTTTGTAAAAAAACCAGTCCCCCCCTCCCCTTCGAGGAAGGGGGAGTTATATATTTTGTGTATTTACATGAATGAAGGAGAGGAAGACCTCTCTGGACTCCACAAAATCGCATGCGCATCTTTTAGCCAATCAGACTGTCGAGCCAGCAAAATCACGTCTCTTTGCGACATTCATTTCTCGCCAGTATTAAATATTAAATAAATAATTACTCATAAGTTGCATAGATAGTTTAACCTTCTGCCGGGCGCGCGACGGCACTCAGTACCGCAAACATAGATTTTTAAATATAAAACGCAACTGGTAGGTTCAAGGTCGAGGAGGCTTATCAGTATTCCTTTTTTAAACCCTTCTAGGGAGTAAGAGATAGCTAGCAGGTGTTTATCAGTGCTTTTTATTGTGATATCGGGAATTAATTTGTCCTACATCTACATTGCGGAACTCAGTGCCGTTTGCGCCCAGAAATGTAAGTATTTTTTATTCCTAAAGACCAACAATTATTTGCAATTTTCTTATATAAGTGTTGATTTAATATTAGTTTTCATTATTATTTAGACCCCCCCCCCCTTATAAAAGGGAGAGGGTACCAAGGGGATGGGGGTTTATTATTTAGCTATAACATTTTTTATTCAAAATGTATCTTCTAGGGGTCAAGAGAAAAAAATACACTAATCCTGAAGATTGGATCAGAATTTTTAAATTCTTTATTTTTTTTATTTTAAAATAGTAATGTCTTAAATTTTTAAATAATGTAAATGTCTTAAATTTAAATTATTTTTTATTTTTAAATTATGTAAATGTCTTAAATTTTAATTTTTATATTAAAAAAGTATAATTTTTGTATTAAAGAAGGGCAATTAGTTGTAAGTTATTGTTATTTTACCTCTAAATAAAAAATATACTGGTTTAAAGAGAGTTAAAGAAAGTTAGAACTGAGTACCGCGCGCGCCCGGTATTGAGACTCTAGATGGCGCGCCCAGCAGAAGGTTAAGATAAAAAGTAGAATAGAGTCTAATACACTCTATTCCACTAGTGAGGTGTCAGGTGCCAATCTCACCCTGCTATAAGAACCAAACAACTCCCCCCACAGCTTCTTTTTAACTATTGTTATAAATATATCACTTCACTACAGAAATTCTTCTGCTTTTGCTTCCATTAAATTGACATTTTACATGTCAGTGTTTAAGTGCTTTATACGATTTAAGATCGAACGTAAGACATTGCTGAAAACATTGTTTTCATATTTTAAAAAGTTTAGATCTGATTTAATAGATTTAGCGATCTTTATCACTTTATAATGGTGTCGGTGTTAGGATTTATGAAAAAGTTATTTTTTTAAAAAAAATATTTGTCTCATCAAATATATAAAATTAGAATATTCTCCTATCCAAATATAGACATCATATCCGCATGTTGGTTTATTGCTAGTCTCTTATATCCCCTGTTAATGGTCCCTTATAGCTTTTGGATACGAATCCCTGGTGAATGCCTTTTGGCTTAAAATCTTAAGTAGAACGGATATTTTCCTGTCTTTCTGGAAATAATTGGCAATGAAAAACTTTTCCAATCGCTCATGATAAATGCTCTTAGTCTTCACTCGTATCGAATTCTCTTGTAGACCCAATCACTGTCATTTTAGATGTTTTTCCTCTTAAGATCCTTCGCTCATTCTACTCCTGCAAAAACATTTCCTTGATTTACTTTTCCTGGTCACCACTAAATAATATATTTGATAAATAGACAAGTGCTGTCAGACGTTCGTCAAAATTAGCCAACAGATTATCACACATTAATTTCTTCTGCGCACACTGATTCCACTCGTGCCTGCAATGCGCGAGAATATTAATTATTCCTCAATATGAAGTTCTAGATCTTCTGGAGGCGACCACGTCGTTTGGAGTTTTGGTTCCGACTTTTCACACCCAGTATTAGGAGCTTCTTCAAGTGAATGTTATCCTGGTGAAGAAACAGCGTTGACTGAGAAGTCCCAGTTAACAAAATGAAACGTGAAACTTAGGAACTAAAACCCTACATGACGTGGTCACCACCGGCTTCCACCACCAAAGACCGACCCCCAAGTCTACGTACGTCATATTTCTCAAATATAGTTTCAAAAAAATATATTAAAATGTAACACTTATATATTGAAATATTTCTATTTATACGGCATGTTCATGTCATTGGGTACATTTTTTTAATATTTTTTATCATTTTTTATTTCTTGCCAAAACTGGTGGGAAAAACAATGTAATAGAGGTTACCAACTCTATAAAGGTAAACTCCTTACTTAATTAAGTCAGCCAGTAATATTTGGATTTAATCATATTTTATTATTTTCGAATTTTATAAATAGTGATCGTAAGCTATATTTCTGCTATTCGCGCTTCTTATGGAGTATTTATAGCAGAAAACTTAGTTTTGTAAAAAAGTAAAGCGTGGAAAATATCTATAGTTATGTTCTTTCGTTGTGTTGGTTATTTTTCTTGTGGTGGTAACAATTTGGCGCTTGAGTTCATTGAGCTGAGTTAAATTATATATATATATATATATATTTTGGAAGCTTTGATCTTCAAACAATAGTTACTTTAACAATACTTTATCTAGTGAGTAACGCCTTCTAACCTTGAGCGAAGAAAATATTCAGATATTTAATGAAAGTTTAAGATGACGCTGTTAATATAAATAAATTTAAATTTAAATGATTTATAAGACAATTCATAGAGGAGACCGGGTTAAGTTGGCATAGAGGTTCTATTTGCACCATAGTAGATCGATAGTGCTTTCGTTTAGGAAAGGGAGGGAGCTTGTTATGGTCCACCATCCATATTAGTGTCAATTCGTTTGAAAGTATTGACGGAAGAGGACACTTATTTTATTGTTTTTCTTATGGTTAAGTAGATTTTTTTATCAAAAGTTTTTTTGGTCTGGTGACATAACAGAATGAATTGAGGCGTTCCAAATGGCTATTTGGAACTGAGTGGTTATCTCTGGTTGCTTTCATGCATAATATTTTTTTGTTTCTGGTGTGAGGGATTGTGTGGTAGCCATCATGTTCCAAATGTAAGTGTTGCTAGTTGTCTTGGACAACGTGGCTTATGCTTATGCCAACTCACCCCGCGCCTTTAAGACATAATTTGGTATCATAAATAATCTGATTTTTTTTTTTTTTAAACAATTATATGTACTAATGTACGCTTGTAACTACTTTTATCTACGATTGTTACGAAATATAAACATTGTATCTCTGTTTAGATGCGTAGAAACTGATTCTTTACGTACTTGTAATCATTGCGCATGCGCGTCTCATAATTACGAAGATTACCTATTTTTTTCTGCCCTAGGGTGGTAAAAAAGAAGAATTCTTTACCTTAACACGCGATTAGTGAGTTTGTTTACATTTAACAAAACTAATTTGCTGTTTTTTTTGTTTTTTTTGTTTTTTTAAAGTAACTGTTTATATCGAGTTTTTTTGTGAAAATCAATGAGTGATTTAAGTGATTATGACGAATATGAGAAGAATAATACGCCTCCCGAAATAATTAATTCGGCACAAAATACAACTAATGAATTAGTGCGACATCTTCATCAAAAGAGAAATTCAAAGTTACATACAGGAAGTTTATTTTTTTATGTATTTATTATTAAAATCTAAGAATCGTAGATGAAGTAAGGCACGCAATTCGTGCGAAAACGGCATTTTGCTTTGCTCGTGTGGTTTTACTTCCCTCGCTGTCGGCTCGGGTACAAACTCCACACTCGCATGTAAAGTAAAATGCTACTTTCCGCAGTAGACGCGTAATGTACTATTTTTAAACAATTATACTATTTCCGCTTGTAATGTAACTACTTTTTTAAACAATTATACTATTTACGCTTGTAACTACTTTTTTAAACAACCACTGTACTCACGCCTATAACTAGTTTAAACAATTACTGGGTATTCACGCCTGTAACTAATTCTTAAAACCATTACAACGCACGTTTAAAACTAATTATTTTCCGTGATGAAACTGAATATAAATTAAATACATTAAGGGCTTAAGATTAATTAAATCTTTTTGTTACCGATTTGCTTTATGCAAATCGGTAGGCTTTCAATACAGATCTGATTAATAATTTATTATCCAATACTAAGGGTCTGTCGGTATTAATGAAAATGAATTTATAAATAAAATAGAGAGGATCCTGGATGTGAAAGCACGTTAGCATGTATGCAGGGTGGAACTGACACGATTATATACCGGGTTATCTGTATTAACACAATTCTGCTCTTCTTTATCTGGTTTAAAATTAATTTATCATTTTCCTCTTACGTTGTAATATTACGAACATATTTACAATCTAAGTGAATCAGAAAACATAATAACACAAATTCGATCTATTTGGTTCTTTATACACTCAGACATAGATTCCTATGTAATCGGTTGCCTTTAAGCAATATTCTTATTCTTATTAGATAAACATATATTGTCTAAGGTTAATTTTTTTTTCACTGTTATTATATTATTTTAGCTAATTATACTTATATTTTGTAAAGAATAAACATATTAGCTCAAAGAATAAAATCGCGAAGAAAACGGCAAATTCGAGTGGTATTAATTTGGGTGAAAGGAATTTCTTAACATCGACATACTTTGTTCGAATCCCAGACTGGGGAGTTGTTGTACCATGGTAATCTCATAGAAGTAGGATGTAGTCCAACTAAGCTATTGCAATGGCTTAAACATTTTTGCAATGCGAATTTTTGAAAATTTTCTTGATGAAAATCCGTTTTAGACCATCCTTAGATAGATTCCTGAAATTTAACACTTTTTTTATGTGAGTATGTATATATGTATGTGTCACTCCAGACGATATCTCACGCTAGGATGCACTTAAAAAATCCAAACAAATTTTAAAATGTCAGTAATATCAAAAGCAAAGGATGAGTTCGTTGGCCAAACTTTTTGGAGTTCATGTAAGGGGTCAAATTTTGACAATTTAAAGCCAAAAATAGCATAAAAACGTATTTTTTCTATTTTACCACCCTCTCCCCCTCTTACATGAAAATATAACAAAAATTTACATAAAAACAATTACAGTACTCTTAAAGAGCTTTCCAACGACATGCATCTTGAACAGTAATACTATTTTGACTTTTGTACCCCGTACCCCCGTGCCAATTTTTTTTACCCATCTAAATTCTAAACCAAAATTTGCCTATATTATCATAAGCCACTAATACGCAGATCTCGTTGAAAATTCGCTTATTAAGTCATGGTGCATGACTGGACTTTTTTTTATTTTGTAATCAAATAAACAGCATCAAAAACCAAACAAAATATAATGGCTCAAAGGGACCTCTGATTTGCCTGGATACTTTAAAAACTTAATCCAAGAATACTTAATGAAAGAATTTAAGATTATCTGGGCGGTAGGCGGTAGTATGTAAACACATCAAATAAATAATAATACGTGTGGTGTCGCGGGACACCCGTTAGGAACGAAGTTCCTTACGTTTTTCATTAAATATAAATTATAACATCACACTGCTAAGTATAAGATGCTAACAGGAATTTGTATTATGGTGTAATAATCTGTCTGAAGTGTTAACTAAGGAACGTACATGAAACAAAGTATGACTCAAATTTTAAACTAGTAACTTTACAAGTAAGGTATTTATAAATTTAAATTTATTTAATTAATTTAAGAGTATTTATGAGGAGATGTATGGATTGGCATAACATGCATGTGATTGATAAAAAAAACGATTATCACATGATCATATAAAAGTAATGTTCTTTAGGTAACTTACAATGGAACACAAAGGTTTTAATATAACAATAGATTGAAGTTAAATATGAAATTTAGGTATTTTTAACAGATGAATAATGGCATGTAGGATTTAAAATTAATCTATCAGACAAAGAGATGTCTATTTGTGTATCGTGCGTGGGAATCTCCGATTCAAATAACTTCGAACACAATTGAAGCAAAACCAGCAAACTTTTTTACTGTCGACTGAATTTTGATTAATTGTCATTTGGAGTTTATTCTTTGACATTTTACATGTCCGTCGGACAACACGAGTGTATCTGCGCTGCTCGAAATAACGTCAGGTGCAACTTTTACGTGTACACAGTCATGTCAAATGGAGTTTTTTGGACAGCGACTTCAACAAGCCGACGATTCCGTATAAAATGTCCATTGTATCAAATGTAAACCGTCTATTATTACAACAGCCTTTCTAACAAACAATGGCTTTATATTTCATTTATTTGTAAAAGTTTTATCTTAAATGTTTGCTCATTAAACTCGCTTTCAAGAACCAAATTTAAATCTATGAGTGTGTTAAAATATCTTCTTAGTTTTTTTCTAAATAGTGTCTATTACGATTTAAAAAAAAAAAAAAAAAAAAAAAAAAAAAAAAAAAAGGGGATAGAGAGGGGGGAGGGCGCCAATCGGAATTGTTAAAAGGTTTCAGAAAACTTTCTTTTTTAGAGCGAAAATAATTGACTAATAAAATTGATCAAACCTTGGTGTATGATTTTTCTGGTACTTACTTACTCCTCGGCGCTACAGCCCATGTGGGGCTTGGGCCTGACCAATAACACGCCTCCAATATCCTCTTCAAGGGCTACTGTCCGCCAGCAGCGCCTCACTCCCATCCTTCTCATATCTGTATCCAACTCGTCCTCCCATCTCAACCTAGGTCGGCGTCGATGCCTTCTTCTACCTGGTTTTCCTCTCCGCACCTTCTTGACTGCTCTGTCATCTTCTAGCCTTTCAAGATGCCCTGCCCATCTCAATTTTTTTCTGGTTTCGATGATAAATTTCCAGTGGCGGCCCAATTTCATCGAGTTTGACTGTCATCGAAATTTTGACCACTGGTTTAGGCTCGCATCTGCAGAAACTACAGGCGACGGAAAGGTATTTTGTAAAAGTTTCTTTTTTGGACTTAGTGGACCTCAAAACGTGTAAATCCATAAACATTTTAAAATAGAATTTTAGTTCCATTAAAATACTTCCACTCTTTCTAGACCTCCAATCTTTCTCAATGTATGAGCAAGAAAATAAATATTTGTTACTAAATTTAATATAAAGAAACTTTGATAGATTATATTAGTCTGTATCAAACCTAATTTTGAGAAAATTTTTGACAGTAAAATATAAATCAATCATAGACCAGCTAACAGAAACTTTAAGTTCAGTTTTACTCTGTATTTACATTTAAGATAAGTTAAGTTCAGCGTCAAAAATCGATCTATACTAGTACAACATTAAAGCTACGCTAAAGCTTTGAGAATCACTGAACAAAACGTATTCAATTTTTAATTAATAACACTAACAAACAAAAAAAAAAATGTAAACATTATAGTCAAATTGTAAACAAATCATAACCGTCAGTTTGACTTTGCATTTACAGTTAAATTACAACAGTTCTAGTCTGTATTTACAGTTAAGTTATGTCAGTTCATGTCTGTATTTGTAGTTAAATTATCTTTACAGTTAAATTAAGTAAGTTCTAATCTGAATTTACAGTCAATTCTTTGATATTACTACTTCCTCCTGTTTTGGCACATTTAGGAAAAACAGTCGGAGAATAACTTTTTCATATACATAGTTATACTGCGGTAATCATATTCTTCATCCACCTTTCCCATAGAAATCTTTTATTTGGATCGTCCCCATTCTCCATTTTTGTGCGTCATTATCTCGCTGAAATGTCGTTCAAAATAAATATTTTCAATTTTTTTTGTTATAACTTTACTAAATAACATAATCGACATCAGACAAAAATTAAATTGGAACATGATTTTCCTTACACTCTCTTGAGTCCAATTCGATAAAGTCCAATTTTGATGCTTAAATGTTCGTTCTACTTCTGTCAGAAACACAAATTATAAACTAAGTTATTTTATTATTGTAGACGGTATTTCAATCTTTTCAAAGACAATGATTGTTTATAAATTGCTTAAATTATTTTAATTTCTTTTCTTGACTTTACTTTAATTTCATATTTTTATCAATTTACCGAAGGGAAATTGCTTACATTATTTGTATAAAACATTTTTCCTTTGTGTGTTATATTCTTCCTGATTTATTAATCTCGATAACTAATTTGAAAAGATAAATATGGTTAAATCTACATTACATGCGAAACAATGTTGACTTACTAAAATAGAACAACATAAAACTTAAAGAAGTTAAAGAAGTAACTGGCAGCAGCGTACTTTACTCTTAATGACGCCATAAATAGCTAATAGAATAAGACTAATTTATAAGCGTAGCACTTTCAACTCGCCTTAAATCATGACGAAAACACCAACATGGAGAGTTCCCAGAGAGGTGAGACATGTTTATCGAGTAGATGAGCAAAGTGCTTGAATAATGACCTCTGTCCTGTAATCACATTTTCAAGATTTTTTTAATTTTAACTAGGGGGCTTCGCCTCCTACTCGCTTCGCTCGTCAATCCCCGAATAGCGGCCGCTGCCACGTCGAGGCACTCTAGAGTGAAGCATTAAAATTGATCTCATGTTTTTTTTCAATGATGACAAAAACACACATGCTTTAAAATATCACGTTAGCTATAGAAAGTTCTGAAAAGGACTGTTGAGAAAGTCCTGAGAAGGACTGATTTAACGATATTTTTTGCAAGGTTTATGTATAGTTATGGAATGAGAAGGGTGAGTTGAAGATGCGTGAGTATAGTGTAGAAGAGCGGCTGAGGTAGTGGGGGTATGGGCACTACTATCCCTTTCCTTGTCGCTCTGACTTTCTTATATTCCTATTCTCAAGTTATCCCTTACCCCCTAATCCCCCTCATTCTTTCTACACACAGGTTAGTATGTCACTTGATTAACTAACTTGATTAACTAACTGTGAAACTTAATAAACTTTTGTGACACTTGATCAACTAAATGTGGTACTTGATCAACTAAAATAAAAATTATAATAATTTGAGGAGGCTTTCTACATTCCTCATTAGTTTTTTTATTATTTTATGTTGATGGTGTTTTGGTGTTGATGTTGGTTTGTTTATTATTTTATGTTGAATGGTGATCAATAATATTGTCATAGAAACATGGAAACGTTTAAGTACAAATGCAGCTGGATGCTGTGATGAAGATCAAATAAAGTCTTTTTAGTCAAATTCAACTTTTTTCTTTAAAATCACTGTGTGACACTATGTTGTTGACAAGCTGTCAATATTTGAGTTCAATGTAAAATAATAATACATTTATATACGATATGGTTTTACCTATTATCTGTTAACTATTACCTTTACACCTGCATTTTAATTATTTTATTTTAACTGCATTTTAATTGTTTTATTTAAACTGCATTTGAATTAGTTTATTTTAACTATTTTTTTTATTATTTTATTTTAACTGCATTTAAATTATTTTATTGTTGAGGTGGCCGTGTAAATTGAACACTAAAATAAAAATATCAATTATTTAAGGGACAAATCGGTCTGAGATAACTCAGACTAACATCCTCATATAATTTCGGTCCCAGATCCCAGAAAACATGAATATATTGATCTATACTGACAAATAGCCTGTGACTGTGATGTGAACCCTCCTAACCTTAGTGAAGTGGGAGCCCACCCAGCACTGCCGTCTACTCCAATCATCTTTTTAAACTATAAACTATAATGGTTAACTGTTAATTTACTTAATATTAAATGTCTATTGCAGTAAGCTCGCTTTAATAGTAAAGTCACAGTCACGTGATGCCTCATTAATATATTAATTAAAACTAGGGGCTCCGCCCCCTACTCGCTTCGCTCGTCAACCCCCAACACGTGGTAGCGGCGACTGCGCGGCCGACGTGGTATGAGAAGGGAAGTAGTATAGTTATGGAATATGAGAAGGGAAGTAGTATAGTTATGGAATATGAGAAGGGAAGTAGTATAGTTATGGAATATGAGAAGGGAAGTAGTATAGTTATGGAATATGAGAAGGGAAGTAGTATAGTTATGGAATATGAGAAGGGAAGTAGTATAGTTATGGAATATGAGAAGGGAAGTAGTATAGTTATGGAATATGAGAAGGGAAGTAGTATAGTTATGGAATATGAGAAGGGAAGTAGTATAGTTATGGAATATGAGAAGGGAAGTAGTATAGTTATGGAATATGAGAAGGGAAGTAGTATAGTTATGGAATATGAGAAGGGAAGTAGTATAGTTATGGAATATGAGAAGGGAAGTAGTATAGTTATGGAATATGAGAAGGGAAGTAGTATAGTTATGGAATATGAGAAGGGAAGTAGTATAGTTATGGAATATGAGAAGGGAAGTAGTATAGTTATGGAATATGAGAAGGGAAGTAGTATAGTTATGGAATATGAGAAGGGAAGTAGTATAGTTATGGAATATGAGAAGGGAAGTAGTATAGTTATGGAATATGAGAAGGGAAGTAGTATAGTTATGGAATATGAGAAGGGAAGTAGTATAGTTATGGAATATGAGAAGGGAAGTAGTATAGTTATGGAATATGAGAAGGGAAGTAGTATAGTTATGGAATATGAGAAGGGAAGTAGTATAGTTATGGAATATGAGAAGGGAAGTAGTATAGTTATGGAATATGAGAAGGGAAGTAGTATAGTTATGGAATATGAGAAGGGAAGTAGTATAGTTATGGAATATGAGAAGGGAAGTAGTATAGTTATGGAATATGAGAAGGGAAGTAGTATAGTTATGGAATATGAGAAGGGAAGTAGTATAGTTATGGAATATGAGAAGGGAAGTAGTATAGTTATGGAATATGAGAAGGGAAGTAGTATAGTTATGGAATATGAGAAGGGAAGTAGTATAGTTATGGAATATGAGAAGGGAAGTAGTATAGTTATGGAATATGAGAAGGGAAGTAGTATAGTTATGGAATATGAGAAGGGAAGTAGTATAGTTATGGAATATGAGAAGGGAAGTAGTATAGTTATGGAATATGAGAAGGGAAGTAGTATAGTTATGGAATATGAGAAGGGAAGTAGTATAGTTATGGAATATGAGAAGGGAAGTAGTATAGTTATGGAATATGAGAAGGGAAGTAGTATAGTTATGGAATATGAGAAGGGAAGTAGTATAGTTATGGAATATGAGAAGGGAAGTAGTATAGTTATGGAATATGAGAAGGGAAGTAGTATAGTTATGGAATATGAGAAGGGAAGTAGTATAGTTATGGAATATGAGAAGGGAAGTAGTATAGTTATGGAATATGAGAAGGGAAGTAGTATAGTTATGGAATATGAGAAGGGAAGTAGTATAGTTATGGAATATGAGAAGGGAAGTAGTATAGTTATGGAATATGAGAAGGGAAGTAGTATAGTTATGGAATATGAGAAGGGAAGTAGTATAGTTATGGAATATGAGAAGGGAAGTAGTATAGTTATGGAATATGAGAAGGGAAGTAGTATAGTTATGGAATATGAGAAGGGAAGTAGTATAGTTATGGAATATGAGAAGGGAAGTAGTATAGTTATGGAATATGAGAAGGGAAGTAGTATAGTTATGGAATATGAGAAGGGAAGTAGTATAGTTATGGAATATGAGAAGGGAAGTAGTATAGTTATGGAATATGAGAAGGGAAGTAGTATAGTTATGGAATATGAGAAGGGAAGTAGTATAGTTATGGAATATGAGAAGGGAAGTAGTATAGTTATGGAATATGAGAAGGGAAGTAGTATAGTTATGGAATATGAGAAGGGAAGTAGTATAGTTATGGAATATGAGAAGGGAAGTNTTTTAATTTTTTTAATTTTATTTTTGTTTATAAAAATTGTAAAAATTAAATTCATTAAATATAAAACTCATACGTTATTTTTCATGATTTGAAAGAACATCCATGCCCAATTTCAAGAAAATCGAACAAAGCGTTTGGCCGTAGCGCGTAACAAACATTTTCAAACGAAATGCAAAACGGTCAAGTACCTGGGCCAGACCGGGGTAAAAAAAGTTAAAACATAGACCTCGCTTCGCTCGGTCAATTAATTATAGAGAGTGGTCTTCATTCTGTATTTCACAGAATAGTACAAAAATAGAAAGCGTATCATAATTATGTTTCCACCTGTTACAGCACAACTAGGAACAAAGCTTGTTTCAATAGGGCAAGGTAAGTTACATAATATTTCCTTCATATAGACCACGTGTTTTTTGAATAGGAACACGTGCTTTTAAGTTTTAATTAAATCAGTCAACTTTTGTTTTAGTTTGTGTTATCCATCTGTCAAATCCACGTTCTTTACTGGTTTTTATCAAGATATATAAACTCGCTTCGCTGACTTGAATGATCGAGATAAAGTTCCCATGTAGATTGCAGTAAATTGTACATTTGTTACGGTCGGAAAGACGAATTCTTTTGAGAAAGTAGTGGCGGTAAAATTAAAAATAGTTTACTGAAGAGGGGATGAGTTGCCTTGACTGGCGAACCTTGGTTTATCGATCAGGGCTGAGATAGCGGAGGAGTGTCTGGCGGTAAAATACAACCATGTAAAAGCTTCCTCTACTTCACCCTCGGGGTAATCTAATACCGTAGCCAAGATATGTTCGACAAACCGCCGCTTTACACACCTTCCCTAAATTCTATAACTTGTCTCTTTAAGGTTTCTAATTACAGCAACTTGATTATCCTATAATTTATTTACACAACCATTAGTTAATAAAGTAACACGCTTATTTGGTTCAAATCTCGTCAAATCATAAAACCAACAATTAGAATGGTTCGTACCATGCGTTTTTGGAACGAAGTTCCTTATGCCACGTTTTGGAGCCCGGGAGTGAATTCGAAAAAAACGACCAAAATCACCGTCACAAATAAAACCTAGCGTCACAAAATCTACCAATGATGACGATCTATCTACTGATGACGATAACTTGAGTAAAAGATGACCGAATTAGTTGAAATTTGGTGCACATGTTCATTTTACCGATACCCAGGCTGAGTTTGTTGGACAACGTTATCCGCCCAAGCGTTTAAACTACGCTCGCGTAAACGTAAGCTACAAATTTAAAATTGAAATTTTAGGACGGAAAAAAATTCTAACTTCATCTATTTAAGGAGAAAAACAACATTTTTAAATAATTTCTTTAGTAAAACAAAACCGACATTGATATAAAGTAATAAAGATCATAAAGATATTAAAGCGGACCTTAACGTTTAAAATGAAGAAAACAATGTCTTCACCGATATCATACGTTCTAACGTAACGATTTTAATAAAACTTCTTACAAATCGTCTAAAGTCTAAAGTACGATTGAAACGGGTAAATAAAATTTCAACCTGATACAAGCTGAGGCTTTTTAGTTTTAGTGATTTATATTTTACATTATAATATTTTAATTGGAGAAATACGCCGACGGAGTCTGATGGGACAGTCATTCTCTTCTCTACAACCATCTGGTTTAACTATAAACTCATCATTATATTTACAATATAAATGGATGACTCGAAAAAATAAATCTAAAAAATATAAATAAGAGGGAAGAGGACGGAAAGGTTTCTATTAGGTTAGCTTTGACGGGAGGAAGTTGGTTTGAAATCAACTTTTCCTCGTTTCATGTTATGACAGCCTATAGATTATTCATAAGTACGTAAAATAAGAAGGTTATTAACCCACCCTTATCCACTGCTAAAAACAAAACACATTCATAAAATTTGTTATTAATGTAAGAAATAACATTTAAAAAGTTTACTACGCATAGCATATTATGGAATCTCAAAATAATTATCAATTGAGGAAAGAAAAAAAAAAAATATCCGGGCGTAGCTGAATGGTTAGTTCGCAACTTCGCCACCTGACACCAAGGTTTAATTGCTATCAAATCTGGTGAGTTCGAAGCCCTGATTAGTAAGACATTTTTCTCTCTGATGATCGTGTCGATTAGTTAAATAAAGTGGTCGCGATCCCTCGTCCTGAAATGGCCTAATCATGTGTTGATCAGGACATGAAAAAAAAAAAAAAAAAAAATTCGAACGAACAGTCGTTGAAGAGCTTGGTCCTTCCAATGGGCGTATGGAACTGTAATAATATAATGTAATTGATGACATGGTGTCGTATAATAATTGACCATTCCAATCTGGATGGACGCCAATTCAGTTATGTAACAAACCATTTATATTGGAAGCATCTTGCGTCGTTATTGAATCTGGAATTGAACTCTAATTTTCCGTTTCCTAAGAATGAATAATAATACTAGGATTCTCCCCCCCCCCTTCAAGGAAGGGAATAGGATAAATAAAATTGGTATAATTTATTAAAAAAAATCTGTATAAAAATATTAACTAGTTACTCCATTGCCCTTTTCTTAATTAATCTTAAGGTGAAATCTAATTAATTAAAATTTGTTTGAACTACAGACATATGCTGAATTAAAATTTATTTAACTAGCTGAAGTACCCAATTCCTTTATGGATGGTGTATAAGGTTAGACACAGAAAGCCTCCACAGCACAAGGCACTACGCCCTAATTAGTGGAGGATGTTCCGCTAAAATATTACAACTGTATGATGACTATCCTACTAGAATTAACTATATCAATAGCACCTTGTAATATTAAAAAAAAATGTTATTTATTATTATTTGAATAAAGGAATCTTTAATATAAAAAAAAAAAAAAAAACCGGCGCAGCCCGGGTTCCTATCTGTCGGAACATAGTTTTACCAACTTAGAAACCTTCCCGGGCATGCGTCCAACCATTTTCCAAGATTTCATCGCAATCGGATGCCCTTTTTATGCAGGCATAAGAGACAGACAGACAAAAATTCATTTTTATAAATACTATTGATTAATTAATTAATCAGTTATACTCTTGTAATGTAAATAAAAGAAACTATATCTATAATTTTATGGTCAAAAGTCAAAATCCTACTATAGCTAACTTAGAGGGTTGGCTAGCCAGTTGAAGAGAGTGATTGGCAATCAATCACTGAATATCAAATGCTATATTTCGCCCTTTACCTTTGGGCTTCTTCAGGCTAACACATTAAAAATATTTAAGGCTCTACCGCTCTTTGAGGTTAGAAAAATCATTAAAATGAAAATTTTATTGGTTCTAAGCAAGTTGTCAAAAATCTAATCACAGGCTTCATTCCCAATTTTAATTCTGCACAATTTGAGGCCTATTTCAACTTCCTATGATAAATAGTACAGCGATAAAACTCGTTTTATTAAAATGGCGCCTGTACTATTTATTATAGGAAGTTGAAATAGGGCTCAAATTGTGCAGAATTAAAATTAGGAATGAAGCCTGTGATTAGATTTTTGATATCTTGCTTAGAACCA
>KZ652190.1:109727-138949 GCA_001010745.2 Gerris buenoi
GGGGGGGGGGGGGGGGGGGTATCGTGGTGATAGTTTTGTAAATCATAGTTAAGTTGAGTTTAAAAGAAGGAAGATTTTGCCTTTTAGTTCAATTACTGCCTCTTAGTGCTGCAAATTACTACAATATTACTAGAAATTTTCTATTCAAACATTATTCACTTCATACGACAAAACAGTATTTACGAAACTAAAATCTAATACGTACCACTAGCAGCAAATGTTACCTCTTTAAAATCTACTACATAAAAAATTGAAGAAATCCTGGAGATAAGATAAAAAGGCTAAATTATAAAATGTGTGTAAGAATTTCATTATATTATCCTATAAAGTCGCCTTTGTCGACGCCTAGAGCCTAAACCACTTGGTTGATTTTTACCCCTTACAAAAATGAGAAATTAATTTTAGCCCCAAAATCGGAGGCGCTACCCCCAAGAATGTGAAAAAAAACAATTCTCGAAAGCGGTTCCGACAATTTTTATTAAAATTTAAAATGCAGTACATTTAAATGCGAATCTAATGATATAAGTCGTTTTCCCCGGAAAATATAATTCCTGAGAAAATAAAAAGGTGGACGGAGAGAGTCAGGTTCGATTCCCCGCCCTATAGAAGTAATTTTTATGATACATTTTAATGAAATGTTCAATAATAATTAAATCTAAATATACGAAAACACTGAGCTAAGTAATTATGATTATAACTTGTATATGAGAAAGTTATTAAGTTATCTCAGACTATTTTATTTTTATTTTCAAAGCTCCCCCCACCCGTCCTCCACCTGAGGAGGGGCAAGGGATCCATATGGGGGGGGGGGTGTTGAGTGATATTTCGCGCTCTTATTTTGCTAAGGATAAAGATTAATAATGCATGCTAAAAACATCGTCATGGCCTTAACGCTGCCCTGTTAGAGGCTTCCTGCGGGGTATGCTAGGCTTAGAAATTATGGTCAATCTTTAGCGCGCTCTAGCAGCCAAACAAAAAAAGATAATGAGCTGGTTTTAGTCTTATTTTTTGGAAAATTTTATCAGCTATCTTTTTGATTAGAAGTAATTTTTCTCTAGGATGTGTCGTTTCGGGGTTATAAGTGAAAACTTAAAAAAACTTCCAACATTTTATGGTTTTTTGCCATTTTCATGGTGAAGCCATATCCGAATCTAGTCGATAATGCGATTTTCAGATTTTCCCCAAAAAACATAAAGAACCGTCGAGAAAAATTCTTCAGCAATTTTTTCCTGAATTGACTACTTTCCGTCACCAAATGACTGGACTATATAGAAAATCTGGTTTAGTAGATATTGCAAAACTTTTTACAGTGAAAAACCAACCTGCCTAAAGTGTCTTTGCTGCACTCGAGAAACGCAAAGTGCCACTTTGCGTACTAGCTGCCTAAATAACTATTATCGATTAGAGACTTTCATTATAGAACGCAAAAGTTTTATATTAATACCATAGCTAGTTTATTACGCAAGTGTATATGGATATGCAATATACATGTTTTTTGTATTAATATAGTTTAAAAGTCTGGGGTTTATAATGGAAGAAGTCTTGGGGCAAGCACTTGTCCCTCAATAAATTTATTTACCCTTTCAACGGTTAACTTGGTTAAAGGTTTACTAATTACATAGCCCTGAGTTTTACATTTATTAGTTTTAGATTTTTCGTACATTTAATTTTCATTAGATTTTTAGGTACATTTAATTATTAATGAAACATTATATCAAAATGTATCATATAAATACCTCCTTCTCGGCGGGGAATCGAACCCGGCATCTCTCCGTCCACGTCGAAAGCTATTTTCTCAGGAACTACAATTTTTCCTGGGAAAACAAAGTTACGGAGCTACAATTCATTTCTCGAAACCGTTTTCAAGATATAATTTTTTTCATGTTATTAGGGTTTCATAGATCCGTCTCAAAACTCTTATACCGAGGATAATGTGTCTTGTATCGGTCTGTCCATCGTTCTCTGGTTCACATCTCTCGAACCGTTTAAGCTAAAAAGTTGAAATTTAAAATACTAGGGTAACTCTTTGACCCACACATAGGAGAAATAATGAGAAGATGAAAATTTAATATGCTTATCCGCGATCCACAAAAATGTGTTAAAGTCAAGAAACATTATTATAAATAATAACTACAACTATAATCATAGCATTGTACATTGACTTTACTCGTTACGATTACATATCTATATAAATCAAGGGACATTATAATAAACAACAACACCTGTAACTATAACATTGCACTTGACGTCACACGTTACAATATAACATTGTTCATTGACGTCTCACGATACGATTACACAACATTCAGGAACATTATAATAAACAACTACATTGTACTTTGATGTCACACGTTACGATATAACATTGTTCATTGACGTCACACGTTACGATTATAGAACATTATAATAAACAACTTACAACTATAACCATATAAGTCAAGTTTCTAAGTTAAGTAATATAGACTTAATTAGTCAAGAAAGTTATAAATATTATACATTGAACTTTATCAAGTACTTATTAACTATATCTTATCTAATTATAAGTTAAGTAACGTAGTTATAAGTTTAATTAGCCGTAAAGTAGAACAATTGTCAAAGTTCACGGTTGTTTTCTCTTCTAACAAAACTAATGCCGTTAATTTTTAGTTTCCCTGTCTTTTATTTTCCTCCAAAACTTTTGATACAAGACAATAAGACAGTAAGTTTTTATCCAGTTTTCAATCTAATCTACAAAAGTTTTTTCCCACTCGAAATCTTTCTCTTTTTTTTTGTCTTTCATTATTCTAAAAAAGTTAACTTTAGTTTAAAAGTTTTATCCCGAAAAATAAAAGAACAACTCGTGATACTTTCTCAAAAAGTGTTCTTGGATTTTTCTAACGTTTCTACTTTTTCTATATATTTCTAAAATTTATTAACTTTTCATCAAGACTTATAAAGTTGAAAGTATTGATTAGTAAGTCTATTTCGTACAGTACATAAACTTCTTAAATTTATACTTTTCTCTATAAAAACTTTTATAAAAATTTAGGGATAAGGAGCGACTTATCTTGACCTCATATGATTTTATTATTGAAGACCGACTTCTAACCACTAGTGGCATTGGCTGAGTGAGCCACTCGTGAAAATATTAAATACCCGAGCCTCGCTTGACCACTGCGTGACCCGTATTGCTCGCGGGCACATCTAACCACCAGGTGGATAGTGGTGGGATCCGAACCCACACTACCGATGAGATATATCCCCGTTTTAATTGTGAATTATAAATACAACCTAGTTAAAAGTACCGAAAACCTTCATTACCATCATCGTAATTCAGGCGCTACAGCCGAAGAGTCTGGGCCATCCCTACTGCTTCTCTCTAAAGTTGGCGGTTCTGGGCCTAGGGGCTCCACATCCTTACTTCCTTCTGAGGTCCTCTTTAAAAGGTTCTCAAACCCTCCAAACTCCAAAACATCCATCTGGGGCGTCTCCTCGGCCTCTTACCTCCAGGATTCCCGCGGTAGACCTCTTTGCTGCTCTGTCCTTTGGCGTCCTTTTGACTTTGCTAAGCCACGTCAGTCGTGCTCAATCAGCCTCTGTTACAATGTCTGGTCTTTAAAAGTTCTGCCAGCTATCTTTTCCTCCTCATTCTCCAAAACTCTCTCTCTGTCAATATACTCTCTAAAGAAACTTTCTCTCCCACTCCCACAGAACTTCCATGTTCCATGATGTGGAAGCACCATGATGTGTAAGTTGGTGCTGGAAATTTTCAGCTCGCTAAATATAATCCAAATAATAATATGTGAATCATTGATCAGTAGTTGCAAAACAAGCAGCGTAAACCACGAGATCTGTGGTTCGATTCCTGATGGCAGAATGAGTGTTGTCTGTCTTTCTCGCTTCATCTCCAATAACAGTAATAAGTTTAAATCTTATATTTATAGATTCATCGTACCTGTTAACTATATTTTATGTTTTAATACTTAAACTTTAAATTTATTTTATTTTATGTATTATCATCACCATACTTGAATTACACAAGAGCTATCTTAATAGAGATACCATATCTATACTATATTATAATTAGGTAAATTTTTTATTTATTAGTATGTTTGTTTGATGTAGGTAATCTCTCGAACTACCGATCAGATTCTAAAAAGAATGTTTTACTAATAGAAATTTACACTATTCCCAAGTGCCATTGGCTACGTTTTATTTAAGAAGGAAATCTCTGGAACTACTAATCTGATTCTTGTTGATATGATTCTTGCGGTTCTGATATGATTATTTGTATGATAATAGTGATGTCGGGACTTCTGAAATTTGACCATTGAGAGGGGCGGTGGAAGGATTAGGGGCAAAGTAAAAAATGAGAGATTTTAGCCCAGATTTGTTTCTGAATTTAGGAAGTTAATACTTGTGAGAGGGTTTCTCTTAAGAATGTGAGCGTGTATTAGTAAAAGATAAGTTCCACACAAGGATGCGATAAGGCTCAGTAAGGGGGGGGGGGGGGGGGGGCAAAAANCAGGAAACTGGGGCATATAGACATTCTCGCTAAGTAAAATATCTTCAATTTTTCTTGTCAATTCTATATAAACCATTAAATTTAAAAGAAAAATATGTATAGTAAAAGTAAGACACTCCGTAGCGGAGCACGGGCCTCCAGCTAGGTTTATATTATAAAAAGAAATTATTGCTATGACACCAAAATTGGAGTTTGATAATAAAATGGATTTACTTGTTTTAAAATCTTCTGGGTTTAAAAAAAGTTTTTTTGACAAATGTCTGTCTGTCATCTGTGTTGACACGTGGAAGTATTAAAAGCAACACGTGCGAGTGCTTTCAAACACTTTATTTAGCAATTCATATAGGAATCTTCCAGGATTTGACTGCAATATTCATCTCATTTTTTTCTGATTGAACTTTATATTTTCTTTATACATTGCTGAATTTATTACTTCCTTTTGAGCTATCAGCCTTTTAAAAGGAAAAGCCATAAATCATGGGTATTGATCCGAAAAAAAATGTTATTTTTCTTTGCTTTGGTAGCGATTTTAAAAAAGAAACAGGATATTATTACTGATTAATTTTAGTGTGGCTTTGGGCTTGATAATAATACAAAAAGGATCATAAAGCTTGTTAATAAGAAATTAAAATTACAATTAATTTTTAATATTTACTTTAAAAAAATTATAACACTAACCGAATAAAAAAATATTTATAATTTAAAAGAAAAATGTTACTGAATGACCTTTTGCAGTGGAATCCTGTAATCAAATTTAAATTAAAAATAGGTCCGGATTTTAAATTGCTAGTAGAAAATTGTAGGGTAGTTGAAAGTAGTGGAATCTTTAGAGTGGAACATTTTGAGTTTCCATACCCCCCACTCCCACTACCTACTATCGGTGGAACTCAGGTTTATCCTTTGTTTTTCTTTAATTTCTCTCATTTCCAAGATTTTCCTTCCTTCGTGGTTTCTCCTACAATATTATGTTATTGGATTTTAAATATTATATTTCTTCGTAAGGGTAATAACTCTTGTGTTGCTTAGTTTATTTCCTTCAGGATTTCTACTCACTTTTATTGTTAACTTTTCCTTAAAAAAATAATATATGTATATACTAGCTGACCCGGCAAACGTTGTTTTGCCATATAAATCATTTCTAGTGAATATTTTGGTAGTTCAATAAAAAATAATTAACTTATTGTAAGTTTATGGGGATGTGGTCTATGACTGAAAGAGGAATGTAGCGCTGTGGACGATGACTGCCTATCAAAACACTAAGCATAGGTTTTTTTTAATTCATTGTACTTTTTTAACTTGAGTAATATATTTAAAATTATATCTCTTAAAAGTTATATATACATTAAACATTAAATAATGTTATCCATATTTGCTGTCACTAATTATGACTGTTGAAAAAAAAAAAAAAAAAATCTCTTAGTGAAATGGAATATACGATACTTTTGGTTAGTCCGTCTTTAGCCATTAACTATATTTTATGTTTTAATACTTAAACTTTAAATTTATTTTATTTTATGTATTATCATCACCATACTTGAATTACACAAGAGCTATCTTAATAGAGATACCATATCTATACTATATTATAATTAGGTAAATTTTTATTTATTAGTATGTTTGTTTGATGTAGGTAATCTCTCGAACTACCGATTAGATTCTAAAAAAAATGTTTTACTAATAGAAATTTACACTATTCCCAAGTGCCATTGGCTACGTTTTATTTAAGAAGGAAATCTCTGGAACTACTAATCTGATTCTTGTTGATATGATTCTTGCGGTTCTGATATGATTATTTGTATGATAATAGTGATGTCGGGACTTCTGAAATTTGACCATTGAGAGGGGCGGTGGAAGGATTAGGGGCAAAGTAAAAAATGAGAGATTTTAGCCCAGATTTGTTTCTGAATTTAGGAAGTTAATACTTGTGAGAGGGTTTCTCTTAAGAATGTGAGCGTGTATTAGTAAAAGATAAGTTCCACACAAGGATGCGATAAGGCTCAGTAAGGGGGGGGGGGGGGGNTGCGATTTAGTTATTAATTTCTGAATTTATTTTGAAAAAAAAAAAAAAAAAATCTCTTAGTGAAATGGAATATACGATACTTTTGGTTAGTCCGTCTTTAGCCAACCACTATCAAACTGCATGGTTTACCCACGCGAGAACATGCCACGTATAATTGTCCAAGTGAGAAACACGGTGTGCCAAAAACATATTGATTAGTTATTGTCATTGCGAATACCTATCAAATCATAAGGATTCTTGGTAGCAATACATTTTCGCCTCGGAACTTGCCATTCAAAATGCTGGCCCGACAATGTTTTTCATTAATTTTTTAATGACTAATCGCGTGCCATTGCACAGCCGTGGTTGGCTCAATGTACGAAACAAAATAGCCGGAGATCTTTATATATACACACACTCTTATACATTCATAATCTATAAACACTTTCTAGTTCTAACACTGTGAAAGGAAAAGTCTGAAAATCAAGATTTCATTCGTCCTACATGAGGAGTTAGAACTTAACTTAACCCATTTATTATTCTTTTACTCTTGTGCTCTCAAACAAAGTAGGGGTGTAATATGTGGAAATTAATATTCGGTAGGGAAAAATTATATCCCACGCTAACAAAAAGAAAATAGTCTATTCTAGAAAATAACTGAATTAATTGAATTATTTTTGCAATGTTTTATTGATGATAGGACATATTATGGAAATTAGTGTATTTTCCAAAATAAAATAAAGAAAATGTTGTTTATGATTGATTACTGATTACACCTATAAGTGAAGTTGTCATAATTTTCAATGTTCGATTAATAAATGATTAAAAAAAAAAAAAAATTTAATATCAATACCTTGAAATCGAGTTTTCGCACCATCACAATACTTTCTCGTTACAGGAGAAAGTAAAAAAATATTGCATTTATAATTGTATAAAGAGTTGTTTGAATTACAGAATATAAATTAATAAAAGCTCAATAGTCACTAGTTAAATTAATTAAATTTTCAACAACTAAAACAAGTAAACGTTAGAGCATATGGAATCTGAGGAGGGGGTGAAGTCATAGATGTCACTCTCTTGGTAATCTTACCTTACACGTGACAAGAAAGGAGGCGGCTTAAGCCGGATTACCGGATGTACCGGACTGGTGGAGTGGACTGTACGTATTTATCAGGGTCACAGTAACTCTACATAATTAAAAAAAAAAGTCAAACCAAATTAATACGAAAAAATAAAATTTTAAGTGGGAAATTATCTCACAAAGTCTTTAAACAAGAAATTTAATAAGAGCATGTAAAAAAAAATGTATCATAAATGTTTTATATTTAAGCATTTTGGGTGTTTGAGTCTTCGGCAAGTTGTTTCTTTATAAAAAATAATTCATATAAAAATACAATTTTTATAAACTGGTCTTATTTTCAAAATTTGGGGAAGATTGAATGACGGGAAGTGGTTCAAAATTGGGGTAATAGGTGTGCGATGAAACTTACAAAGCATAGTAAGTAAAGGTCTATTCACACACATCAGGCACGGCACAGATCCGTCATTGTTCGGAACCCGAACCGTCACCGTCAAGTGTCAGGCAAAATCGGGGCTCTATTCACACCTTACCGTCACCGTTCCGGTTTTGTTTTTTTTTTCCTCCAGCAGTCGTTTTTTCTGCATTAAGTGCCGTAATGATATTTCTGTGATAGAGTTTTCGGAGGAAGAATTGGCTGCTGTACCATTCATTTTGGCGGTATTTTGAGAGTTGTAAACAAACTTTGTTTTTTTTTTATAAAATGTTAAACTAATTAATGGAATTTCATCGTTTTTTATATTTGTTCCTTGATTTTTCCGGTTCCAACGATATGCTATATGTCAAAAACGTATTTTTATACTTTCAGTATTATTAACCGTCAAAGTTTGGTAACTTCAAAAAAATATAAAAATGAAATTTGGTGGGCTTGTTTGTCATACAGAGAGGTAAGGGAAAGTAGGGTAAAACCGGGTAGGCGGGTCAAACCGGGTACCTCAATTTTTCCTATACTAGTGCTGCTATTAATCTAGTGATGCAGTTAACTCAATCCTTGATGCCTAACAGTTGGTTTGTAATAGTTGATAAAAGACGAAACATTGCTTGTTTTATTCAGCACGTACTTACAATTTTTTGCCAGTTTTTTCTGTTTTTTTATTTTTTTTTACAAGACTTTGTTTGTGTTATTAGCAAAGAGTCCTTACATTAAATGCGTTGAAAGTAAACCTCTTCAATATGCAGTTTAAATAGACACCAAGTAATAATTAGACACCATTGTGAGATTTTTGCAATCACCTGGCGATGAATGACAGCCATTTGTTTTTTAAAGCACCCCTTGGGGTAATACCGGGTAGTACCCGATATTATCCCTATATTGTATTTGTATGGTGATTAACAACTGTTTTGTTTATTAATCAATAAATGATATCGTTTGTAATGAATTTTATTCTGACTGTGCTTCTGGATAAGGTAACTTCTGTCTCATGAGCACTGTAGCGCTTATAAGGGAGAGAGAGGATTTGTTTGTGACTTCTGTGAAAATGTCACTTCAGACTAATGTTTCAACATGATAGATTTTGATAAATAATAAATAAATTAACCATACAATAATATGCCATAGCAGTTAAAAATTATTGATTTATAAATAATATGCCATAGCAGTTAAAAAATATTGATTTTCTTAAGTACCCGGTTTTACCCTACCATTCATCAAAATTCGGATTTTGACAAAATCCACAAAATTTATTCTCAGGACCTTGTAAGTAAATTATATTGGCAAATTCGGTTAAATTTTGATAGTCCAAATGTGTCTAAAGAAAATAGTTAGGAAATAATATTTTTTTCGTTGCACAGAAGGTCATAAATGGGGAAAACAGTTATGGTACCCGGTTTTTCCCTACTTTCCCCTACATTTGTGCTAAATTTAACTCGTTTAGGGCGTAATAGATTTTTTTTTAAATTTTTGCTGACTCAGCAAACTGGGTTTAAGAGGGCGGAAAAAGTTTATTTTCCCGGCGGTACCACTACAGACAGGCAATGACTGATTTTTCTGCCAAATTTCAACTATCTAGGTTAAATACCTTAGGCACTACGATGATAACACATACATACACACATACATACAGACGTCATGAAACCACTTAGGAGGTCTTAAAATGACCCAAAACGGATAATTCAGTAGAAATCTCGAAAAATAAATTTTGGTGAAAAAAATAGATACTTTTCCTATAGGTATACCTTCGGAGAAGGTAAAGAAAAGTAAAAGAACACGAAATACTCATCAGTCAAAACAGAAACAAAGCTCAGAAAACTCGCCGGCAAAAAAAAAAATATCGTAAGAGTAATGGGAAAATGACGGTTTGGTGCCGGCAGCGAGCCTGACATGCCGGTTTCGGATCGGTGCCGGCTCAGTGTAAACGGGGCCATTTAACTTCCAAGAAAGAATTATTTTTTTTTGCCTGATACATATCGGAAATGACGGGACGGTGCCTGATGTGTGTGAATAGACCTTTAGACCAGTAAAAAGCTTTTAAAATTTTGATAACAGTCACGGTTATTGAGTTTTTACAAGCCACGTCGTTAATCAGTGTATGTAACAGTAGGTGACCCTAAAAATTTTATGAAATGTTTTGGCTTGGTACATAGTCTATGTGCAAAGTTTTAGCTTGATTGGATAGCTTAAAAATGGTTAATAAGCTCTCCATAGATTTAGATGACAGTCACCGACAATAGTACACATTATGCGTCTATTGCTGAAAGTAGAATTTTTCATGCGAGTGTGGAGTTTACACCCGAGCGATAGCGAGGGTTGTAAAATCACACGAGCAAAGCAAAATGCAGTTTTCGCACGAGTTGCGTGCCTTACTTCATCTACGATTGTTGGATTTTAATAATAAATACAGAAAATCCTTAAATATACATTGTTTATAACTAAAAACAGTTACTTTAATTAAACAAACAGCAAATTAGTTTTGTTAAATGTAAACAAACACGCAAATCTTGCGCAATGAATACAAAACTACATCTATAAATAAAGATAAAAAGGTTTACATTTCGTATCAATCGTAGATAAAAAATGAAACAAACAAATTTAAAGTTAATATAACCTTATCCTTAAACTTTTATTCAATATAACTTTTGTAAACAAAGATGTTTTTATTTTTTATAACAATGCAATGAGGTTATAGTCTAATAACAAAAACCTAGACAAAATATTAAATTTAAAAAAATAAATAATAATAATCATAATTAGTAATAATTATTTGACTATATACTTCTTAATAGAAATATTTATAATATAGTTTTTATTATAATAATAAATATTATTGATTTCAGAATAATTTTCTTTTCATTGTTGGTAGGATTGTTAGTCGTAAAAACAGCCTTTTTTTCAGTTCCATGTTGACGGCCATGATGGTTTTTATTACGTGTCTTTTTAAGCTATCGTTTTTCTTCAAATCTTTTAATAATATCCCGTTTTAAAGAAAAAGTTGTTGAAATTTCGTTTATCAAGTGTTATTTTGTTCTGAAGGTTATTATTTAATGTGGTTTTTGTTTTTTAATTACGATTCGGTTTTCTTTTAAAGAAAAGTAAAAAGTAAACAACAAAATATGTACGAGTATTTAATCAAGATATTCTCTTTTTTTCTGTGTAAATATTTTCTTTATTTTTATTAATCGAATATTATTTAGGATAATATATTTCTTAATTAATTCAGAGAAAAGGATTTGAACAATACGAAGAATACTAAAGACGAACGTTACGGAGTTTAAAGGTAATTTTTATAATCAAAATCATTTATAACTTTATTGGTTGTTTATCTATGAATGTATATTATGAAACTGGTACTATATATATGTATATGTTTTCATCAAAAATATTAGGAATGTATTTTAGTTGTGTGATTGTTTGGTCGTGTGAATGTAGTATGTACCTATACTGTGTATTCAATAAGAATAATTCAACATGTTACTAAAAAAATCACAGCAAATGGAAAGATGCTACATGGTCTAATTTCTATGCGACGCAACTGTCGCGAGTAGAAATGGCATTCAGGAAAAAGAATGACCTGTGGCTGCTAATATTGAGTAAATATAACTTAGTGCTAAGACGGGTACATAATATATATTATATTGCTAGTAACTGTTACAAAGGATGCACTATTTTTGTACCATTCTAGTTGCAAGCGTGCATCACAGTTTTCCATAACAATAACAATTTTTTAGGCACAACGACTGAAAATCACAAACGCATAGTCGCTCAATAATCATTATTTCTAGTAGAAAACCCGCGATTTTTTACTGAGTTCTTATACCGTGTCCGTGATATTATAAACACAACTAACTAAAGCATATCATAATACTATCATAACCTGCGTTTTTTACGCGCTTCAGAATAATCTATAAGCTGCCATAAAATAACGTGAGAAAAGTTTGTTCCAAATCAACTTTCTCGCGTTGAAGGTAACCTGAATGAAAACTTCACGTCCTCTTCCCTCTTATTTATATTTTTGATTTCTTTTCTCCAGCCATCTATTTACTATAGGTTTGTTCCAAACAAGCAGTGTACTGTCCGCATGATCATCACGGGGATGTGCAATGGATAAAAGCCTTTCCAACCCGACTTGTGACAGTGTTTCGTTCCGTCTTCCAACCCGCGCAGGGATCGTTTGCGAACCGTTTGCTGTACCGCCCAAACGATCCTCTGACAATACCAAATACTGGTTTGTATGACATGCGCAGTTATGTCAATCATCACACGTTTCTATAGGAAGGTTACTTAACTGTTGGGTTTTTTTTAATGTTTTTAATACGGTGAGAATTATAATTTTAAACTTGTTCCAACCGGACAATACAAGGTTAGCGCATGCGTACAAAAGCCAGAGCCTGAAATTGTCGTGTGCATATTATTATTATTGATTTAAATGCCTCAAAATAAGAAATATTTCAAAAAATTCTTGACATTTTTTTTTCCTAGACCCATTATTTTAGTTGTAAAACTGAGATGAAAACTCAAATACTTTTTAGAGGTTAAAATGATACTCGGACCAAAATAACGCCAAGAGCGAAACAGTTCTTATTTTAAGCATTATATGGATCTAAATCCAGTCTTTAAAACGTCGAAAGGTTTGAAGTCCGACGTTTCGCTACCACTACAGGAAGCATCTTCAGGAGTGTGGTGCATCGTGATGTTGACTCGAAGCAAACACAAGTTTGTCTTGTGTTTGCTTCGAGTCAACATCAAACCCTTTTTGACGCGGATTTCACCGGAAAAACAAAAAGTCTATTTTTTGCTTTGTTTATAACCTGGTCGGAAGGTTGAGGGGAACCACTCAAGTCACTTCTCCACGGCTTCGTGGATGTATTTTTATCTTTATATGCTACCTACACCTACACACCATAATATGTAACAATAATAAAACAGTGACTCACATTTTATTTTAAATAAGAAATAAACCGATTCTTTTGACTTGGTTAGTTATTTCCGTAGAACTAAAGAGACATCAAAACTAAATGTTTTGTGTTTATTTGTTATGTAGGTGAGAGTTTAACATTGACACGATTTAGAATTACGTGGAATAAGCCAGAGAGGGGTTTACACAAACACTAGACAAGAGAGAGTACATACCTACTTTGTACTTTGTACTATTAACTATCCTTCTCTTCTCATTCTAATAGACTCAGTACTTCCGGTTTAATTTCCTGAGAAGCCTTTAATTCTTAGTTTGTTTTGGAGATTACTAGCGATATGATGGTTTTTGATCTTTCTAAACATAATATCCAACCTCTATAAAAAGTGTTTGATTATTTTTTTCACTTCGAACTCTTCTTTCTAAAGGTAGTAGTAAAAAACTCCTATTATAATAAACTAGCTTTCACCCCGCGCTCCGCGTGGGGCTCATGCTAGGTATTAGTGGCTATGTTTCCTATAATCATGTAGGCCTAGAAATTAAATTAAATTTCTAAATAGTTTTTTTTTCCAAAGCCTTCTAGGAATCAAATCAGGACTATATTACCATCATTAATTCCATCACAAACAATAAATACGCTCCAAATCGTAGTTTGGTGTCTACCTATATATTTAAAAAATAGCCAGTAGAAACTAAGTATGTAGTGTAGTATAATAACTAACAATACTGAAAAAAAAGATACAACAAATAAGAAAATAAATGTAGACAATACCAATTAAACTGGGAAAATATTTTTAGATGAAACCAAGACTACAAATTTCGCAACATGTGTGCGCTCACCTCAGAAAAAAAAAATAAATCGATTTCGTTTAGCCAGTTTTGCGCCTATAAAGTTTACTGGGGGCAGACACATATACACGAAAAAAGTTAAGGCCGGATTCGGTTTTCGGAATAAATAAAATGAAAAACTATGTACAGACCAATGTATAGACAAAAGTTTAATTTTAAGAGTAACTTTTTTTAAGTCTCTCCCTGACATTCAAGCAGGGAAGATTCCATGTTTTTTTTTTTTCTAAATGTGACACTAAATTTCCACTCACATGTATAGTGACTTTTTAAAATACTNTTTTTTTTTTTTATTTACTCTCTGGCTATGGAAACAAGATCTAGGTAGCAATTCAATTCTTGAAAACCCTAAACATTTTTTATTATGAATAAAATAAAAATAAAAATTTGATGTACTTCTTTAGACTGTTACCCCTATGTTTATTTTATTTTTTAGAATATAATTTGATATAGTTATTTTTATATTTTATTCTAAATAACTATTAAAACAAAGGGATTTTCAATCCAATGTACTTTGGGACAAAGGAATATCACACTTTTGTTTTTACAAGGGGGGTAACAGTATAAAAAAGAACATTCCGTACACCTTCAGATTGTTACTTTCTTATGTTTTTTATAAGGTGAGTAACAGTCTAAAGAAGGGCCATTTTTACTGCTAATCGAGCCGGTTTAATATCTAAAATATTGTTTAAGTTTGGGGAAACTAAGTTTTAATGAAAATGTCAAAACCATCTGCAAATTCCATTGCTCGTTTAAGTACTCGAGATATTTAGTGAATACTAAGTCCTTGATATAACCTTAGACTTACTTTATACGTATTTTACTTATTAGATGTCTTATTTGTAAAACTTGATTTCCCTGTCCTTGCGAAGCAGCGAGAGGAACTTCGTTACTTCGTCGTTATAACTTGTTAATTTCAAGTTCAAAACTTATGTTACAACTTTACTCGCGTGGAAGAGTACCTTGTGTGTGTTTTGGCAATTACACGACTTTCTATTTTCTTCTTAAATTATTATTAATTTTCTTATAAATGTTGTGTTTACACTATAATTTAGTCACGATTGCTTCAATCTTAAGTCGTTATAAACTGAATTAAATAGTTATATTTTTTCACCGATGATAAACCTTGTTATAACGTGCCTTGGATATTCAAGGAAACTAATAGAATTATGAATATGAATTATAGAAGTTGTTTTAATTAATTCCAAGCCTAGAGATTTGCAAATATTGACTTCTTAAAGTTTTGCGAAACAAAAATTCTCTTATTAAAATTAAATTATTAATTATAATAATTTGCGATACACCCTTGTAACTTTGTATAGAAGCACTAGCACTAACTAGAGTAAATATTCCAACAAATATATTCCACTATTTATTTAAATGTAAGGTGCATTCAAATATTTATTTAGATGTAAGGTGCATTTGAATCTTTATTTAGATGTATGTGCATATGAATCTTTATTTAGATTTAAGGGACATTTTAATCTTTATTTAGATGTAAGGTGCATTTGAATCTTTATTTAGATGTAAGGTGCATTTGAATCTTTATTAGATGTAAGAAATACGCTAAACAAAATGATGTAGCTAACAAGAAATACATAATACATAGGTGCAACGAAGGAACCCCTTTTACCCAAAATCTTATTAGAAATAGAACACGTTAAAATTTCTGAATATTGATTAAATAAGAGGACCCAACAATGATATTCTGGCAAAATTCAAAGAATTGGAAATAAAAAGTATAAACAAGATCTCAGCGGTACTCTTGAGAGGGAAGTTCGTAGAAAATAGGAAGTTGGATCTGTTATATGTACTTGAATATATCGATTATAAAGACGTACCTACAATTTATGAAGCATCCTGATTTTCGTGATGCAAAAACTATTCGAACCAATACCGTATGTACCTTATATTTTATTATTTCATTTATTTATTTTTTATTTTTTTAAATACAAAAATATTGACGGAGATACCACATGAGACCAATATATATTTTCAGATGACTGAATCTTGAAACGCATTTTGGTTAAAGAATTTTGAATTTGGAGATTTTCTACAATTAAGCTATGTCCTTAATACTTATAGTAGAATCTAAACAATATGACTTGTGAAGATATGGTTTTAAATAAATTTATGTTTGTGTTAATGTGGAAGAGAATCAAATGGCATAAGGTAGGAACTTTAACACTATCAGCGCCGATTACGTTGACGTCTGCGTCATGACGAGGGTATACCCGCGCGCAGCGTGACGCACCGCGCAGTTTTGCGTCATGCGGCTCCATTAAAAATCTATTAATAAAAATAAAAAAATTGGCGCCCGGGAAGGAACTCTAGTTCCACCAGCGGAGCCGAAAGTGTTAACCCAACAATAGGCCAATTATGACCTACCATCCAAATTTCAATTTGGATAAGTAATTGAAATTTTTTAAATCGGAAACTTTAAAACATATTTCGTTCTTCGGAACGATCCGTTGCTTCCGATACCTTTGATAAGCTCGGAAGCAATAAAAAAACCGTCACATGCACAACAATTCTAGGTTTATTTTACAGACGTGACTCCTTTCAGGTAATCTCTTGATATTGCGACGCCGATAAAAGTCGAGACAACGAGAGCCGGCTTAAAACAATTCATTCTAGGCAAGGCATTAACGTTTTATAATTTCGTATAAAAGCGAGAGATTTGAAATGCGGCACGATTCTTGAATTTAGAAGATAAATCTATAAAATTATTAAAATTCACTGACTTAAAATTTTCGTTATAACATGATTCACAAATTTTCCTTAGTCTTTGGATATTAATTCCTATAATTTATTAAAATGACAACTCTATTTTCCTCAGTATTCCGTTCTTATATTGTATTTGCAAATTGTTTTTATAATAATCTTCTGCATCTATTTATTAGAAATATTTTGATCATCGATTTACGAGGCCAGCGTGCCTGAATTTAAATCTAATATTTATTTCTTAATTCCACCTTGGTGCATGTATGTCGAATTCCATCGGATTTGGTTCGGTAATTTTGGATGCACCGTCTGCATTGTCCCCTGATAGATATTCATAACAGATACTTTTTTAAGCCTTTACTGTACATTTTGTCGCATCTTCATTGGTTATACGTTACTCCGAAAACTCCGAAAACAAGGACGACAATTAAACAGTGTAAATGCGTAATGTTTTAACTTTAGACCATTGATGTTTCAAGTGCTATCAGTGCTCTTGGGTTGGGCTGTAGTTTTTATTTGTTTATGAAATCCTTTTCTTGGTTTTTATACAAATCCTTCTTGTTTTTGACAAAAGGTCATTATACCAAACTTAAGATGCCTATGTTTTTGTTTAATCTATGTTTTTATTATGTTTTTAATTTTTTATTATTTTAAATCAAATTATAATTATTACTAGGCATCGCGTGGCTCTTATTGAATATTGTGGCTCTTATAAGTATTGAATATTGAAAAAATATATAATCATGAATCATTAGATAGTGAGTTGATGGATAATGGGTATTATAGTAGTAGTACAGCGGCTAGTAGTAAGGGAACCACCCTGCATTCTTACTATTCCTCTAACCACACATCTCCTTTTCAATTATTATAAAATGTATCACTTCACTACGAAAAAACTACTGCTTGTATCAAGTTGAAATTTTACATGCCTGTTCCAATTGTACTGTAGACGATGTATATGAAGTTTTATTAAAATTGTTACGTTAGAACGTAAGATATCGATAAAAAGGTTGTTTTCTTTATTTTAAACGTTTAGGTCCGCTTTAATAGTTTTTGCGATCTTTATTAATTCATAGCGGTCGTTGTTGGTTTTAATAAAAAATATTATTTGAAAAAAGTGTTCGTCTCATCGAATAGGTGATGATAGAATTTTTTCCCGTCCTGAAATTCCAATTTTAAATTTCAAGCTCACGTTTACGCGAGCATTGCGCGCGAACTCTTAAACGGATTACGCTGTCCAACGAACTTAGCCTGAATATTAGTAAAAGGAACATGTATACCAAATTTCAACTAAATCGGTCAATTTTTACTCAAGTTATCGTCGGACACGTAAACATTACGGACAGACAGACAGAAAAACATCCAAGATGCATATTTCGTTGAATGTAAGAAGCTCGCTTACGCTCGCTTCAATTAACTGCGGGAGACAGACAGAGAAAAATAGACTCCAGCGCCGGGATTTGAACCACGGGCCTCTATATGTCCATGTCCAGTATAGCGCTCTAAAGATATACAATGTTGTTCGACATTGTCGTTCAACATTGTCGGTCGACATAGTGTGGACACGGCTTAACCAACTAAGCTACGCAGGAGAATGATTTTCTCTGACGTTAATGATACATTGACCCGAATTTTAAAGCTTGCAATTTTTCCACAAGTCTGAGAAGTCAACATTAATGACATAGAACTAGATCGAGAAATAACGCTTTTAATTATAAAGTACCCAATTACTACCTGTACCTCGTACAATCAATTAGAAATTCAAATTTTACGATTTTGGTAGTATTCATACTACGGAAAAATTAAATTTTAATTTAAATCAAATTATAATTATTATTAACTACAGCAAACAGACAGAGAAAAATAGACTCCATCGCCGGGATTTGAACCACGGGCCTCTATACAGGGTGGCACAAAAGTATAGAAACCCCTGAATAACTCGTCAGAAATGCATTTTTATGAAAAAAGTTAAATACAAAGTTTCAGGATTTTTCCTTAGCAATTCAATGGTGACCTTGGATTTGACCTTAAACTTGCCCTTAAGGGTCATTTGAATGTCAACATTGTTATTTTAAATGGGAACCCCCATTTTTTATTGCAGATTTGAAAAGAGCAAGAAATTTTATGAAAAATATGAACTTGACCATGTCCTTGAACATGCCCTTTAAGGTCATTCTAAGGTCAAAATTGTTTTTCCAATGGGAAACCCTAATTTGTATTGCGGATTGCGAAATAACCAAATTTTTCCCTTTAACAGTGGCCTTGAACAAAGCCTAAACCACGCCCTTGACCATGAGCTTCAAGGTCATTTTAACCCTTCTCCCCTCCACATTTTTTTATTAATTTATTGGTTTTTAGTACTTTTATTCGATTTTTTTCTTCAAGGTCGACCACATCCTTGACTATGACTATAAATAAGACCATGAAGAAAAAAAAATGAATAAAAGTACTAAAAACAATTTAATTAATAATAAAGGGGAGGGCAAGTTTAAGGTCAAATCCAAGGTCACCATTGAATAGCTAAGGAAAAATCCTGAAACTTTTGTATTTAACTTTTTTCAAAAAAATGCATTTCTGACGAGTTATTCAGGGGTTTCCATACTTTTGTGCCACCCTGTATATCTAATATATATGTGATTTAAATTAAAATTTAATCTTTCCGTAGTATGAATACTACCAAAATCGTAAAATTTGATATTTTATGTTGTAAATAACAGTTTCTCCTTGATTAAGCATGCTTAAACTAAACCTTATAATTATAAATGAATAAATGTTTCTTGTTGACAATAAAACTTATTTAATTAAGTGTACAACATAACATATCATAAATATCAAAACACTATTAGGAACGCTATAAGAACGCAATAATAAATCCAATGTTATGCCTATAGACCATAGATCTAGGTTACTAGAGTAGTATTATAAGTTTATTTTTCCTCAAAGTGAAAAATGACACAAAACTTTGGGAAATTTAAAAGAGAGTTATTTTGAAAGATGCTGTTGTCCAAGCCCGAGTTGGTTGTCCATTTGTTGCTCGGGTTCTTAGCAAGTTTACAAGCTTTATGTCTTGTGGAAGGAAAACACATAAACAAGATAAAGTTTGGTTTCCTCGTGCCCTAAGTCTTCCTTCCATTCGAGTTTGTAACTCGGTAAGTTCTGTCAGGCATTATATACTGCCGTTTGTTTTTCAACCGCTTTTAACCTGAAGGAAACCTTGAAGCAGTTAACGATTTCAAGCACGTTACCATTTAATGTTATGAAACCAATGGCGTCTTTATTTCCGCATTCATTATTAACTTAATTATTACATTTTCTTGTATAATAGTTAAATGAGTGTAAGACGGTCTGCGACTCTAATTTTAGAAAGCAGATGGAAGTTGATTTTATTTAACACGCAGTTAAGGCTGTTGACTTTAATTTATTTATTCTAAGAATTCTAACAAGATATGGACTGTCTGAAATGAGTTGGTAGTGATATATATTTAAGTTGATTCAGCATTTGTGTTATATCTGTGTGGGAAATGCAATCTAGCCACATTTTTCAAGCTAGCACTAGCACGTGTATGCTTAATTTCTATTTAGCTGAAAATGGAGAGGAGGGGATAGTCTTCTGTAGGAAGGAACAGAGTTGATATCTTTTTGGGTCACTCTTATCTGGACTCTTCCCCAGCAAGTTTTATGCTTTCCCTCATCAGGGGTTTGTTTCCTTGCACTTAAATCTTACCTTGTAATGTAAGTTGTTACAATTTCTTTTATAACCTCTTTTTTTGATTAGCCGTATTTCCTTAAGCAGATGACCTATTGACGCGGTCGGAATTGAAAAGTCAATTGGTTTCTGAATCCGACCGGTTCAAACCAGTTGAATGTTAATGTGTATTGTGTATGCCCTTTCAGCTCAAACCCTCAGCCCGGGCGTTCATTGAGACGCAGGACAGCCAAGTTTTTTCCAACAGCAGAAATATACAAGACTGCTTGAATTAAGACGCCAGATCCACTAGCTGCGTGTGGTGTAGGACTGTCCTGCCTGCGTCCCAATATATGTGGTTTCGTATATATCTGCGTTTAAAATCAACCTGTGCAGTGTGCTGTGTTATGGCTTCGCTGATATCAGTATCTGAAAGGTATTCTTTTATTATGTACGGCCCCAAATCCTCCTTATGTAAAACTCAGAAGGTGGAGGTCATTTTCCTTCATTTATTCCTAAGCAGTTGTTGAGGTGATCTAGTCTTAAGAAGGTTTGTGAAGGAAACATGCGTTTTTGAACAATCAATCTTAACACCTCATGCGTCTCTTGGTAAGTTTGCCGTTTATTTTTGCTGTCATGAATTGGCTTGACCACTTTGGCTACTAGTAGCCAGATTTCGTCAGCAAATCGTCTGGATAAACCATGATAATGCTATTTGTATTATTAAAGGCACACTACAAAGTACTCCTGAGCACCAGAGTAAGAAGAACCTAAAGAACTCAATGCAAGGTAGGGGCCGTATCTCACAATCTTAGACGAGATTTTACGTCTATTGGGTTTGTTTAGCCCCTAATCTAAGTTCTCGCTAAGAAGTCTATATTTTTCATGATGGAACCATTTGTACTATAACCTTGACATTTGGAAGTTACCTTCCTTTTATGACACAACTTTAATTAATGTGCTGGTATCTTTTTTTTAGTGGAGGGTAATCTTTTTACTTACTTTGCCAGCCAAACTTCTGTTTTGTTTATAATGGTTTAAATGTGAATATTGAATAACTCCATGACTGCATTGGCTTTCTTCTTGATTAGATTTAGTATTTTTCCCAGCTTTATCTTTTAGTTTTATTTCGCGGAATATATAATTTCGAAACGCTTTCCTTTATCTATGTTGATCTTGTAAAAGGAAAAATTCCTCTTAACTCCTAATATGGATTCTTTTCTGCAAACCTCCCTACCAGCTTTATAAACTCGAAGTAAATATTTGAATTGTAATAAATAGAAGAACGCAATATTTCAGCATTACAGGATAAGTAAAGTGGATAAGAAATATTATTAGGGATTTGTTAAAAGAAATTTTGTGACCTGCGGGTCAAATACAAGTCTGACTAAATTCAGAACTTCCGTTCTGTAAAGTTGTTTTTTATTTTCACGAATATGGATTACTCCAGTCGTCACTTAATTAACTTTATATTTGTTCATTTAGAGAGGGATTCAAAGGCTTCCTCAAGTTGACTGACTTTTGCACTTTGTTAAATCCTTTCCTTTAGTAAACTGAATTTCCTTTTGACATTTTCTTTCAACTTTTCCTACCTTAGTAACTCTTTTATCTACGTATATACCTATGTATATAAAAGTTTAATCTAATAAGTAATTTTACAGTTTCATTTATCAGAAGTCACGTTATAGCTAGTACATTTTTTATTATAAGTACTTTCATGCCAAAATACGGTTCAGAGCAGTCGTGTTCCTAAAAACTTTGGTTGGTTCTGCTTGGCCATTTATAAATCAAGACCGTGGTCTCTAGTTCGAACCCGCATATCAATATATCAACCCAGCATGAAAATATCAACCTAGAATCAATATATTAACCCTGAATCAATATATCAACACAGCATCAATTTATCAACACAGAATCAGTATATGAACACAGAATCAACATTTAAACTAAGAATCAATATATCAACCTATAGGATCAATATATCAACCTAGAATCAATATATTAACCCAGCGTCAATATATCAACCCAGAATAAACATATAAACCAAGAATCAATATATCAACCCAGAACCAATAAATTAACCCAGCATCAATATATCAACCTATAGAATCAATATATCAACCTATAGAATCAATATATCAACCTATAGAATCAATATATCAACCTATAGAATCAATATATTAACCTGTAGAATTAATATATTAACCTATAGAATTAATACATCAACCTATAATCAATATATCAAACCAGAATCAATATATTAACCCAGCATCAATATATCAACCCAGAATAAATATATAAACCTAGCATCAACCCAGCATAATATACCAATGGAGGTAAAAGGTCATAGCACCTTATATGACAGGATCCTGGGCGAACACCTAGTGAGGGGCTTGGTCTAAGAGTTAGACTCAGATCTGTGGTCACCCATCCAAGACGTGACCACGTCTGATGCTACTGATCTTTTTCGACAGAGGACGAAATGGTCTCCTATGCGAGCTACCAAGACTCAGAATTATCTTTTCTCAGAATTCTCTAATACTTGTAAAAAGCACGCATAAGGTACCTTATAAGAAGATTGAAGATTAAGTGCGCAAGTGTGTTTATAGCAATATAATAATGAAAAACTTGAAGCCTCTCCATACAAAGAATGTTTTTTACACATAACTAGTTTTCGGCCTCTCGGCCATCATCGGTGCCGGTAAATAGTAAAGGAAAACCCCCACGTTGAGTCACTTGAGAGACAAAAGATGGGCTGAATAGAATGAATAAAGGCTTTATCGTGTTATATTAATTAATATAAGGCTATATCGTGTTTAAAACAAAAGAAGTTAAAGAAATCAGTAGCTCAAGAGAGAAAAAACTAAGAAATTCAGTATTTCCACAGGTGGGTTATACTTCGGTTTAACCTCAACAACTTGTTTGATTTTAGAATCCCCTCTGGATCAGAGTTATACCTATAACCTTGAGCTCGAAGTTGGAGTTAGGAAAATAACACTTCAGTTTCTTTTAAACCTATTCTTTAGATAGCGTGTGACGTCAGGTGTTCCGAGATAGAGAACTGAGATTGTAAGTAATCTTAACTCCACTTTGATATCTTGCACTAGACAAAATATAATTGAAAACTAACTACCAAATTCGTTTTACAAGGTGTTTTAGAGTGTAATTTATCAACCTGTTAATTTTGTTGGTGTTAATCGTTGATTAGCGGTAATGGAGTACGCATGCACCATGCACATTACTATAATATTTGTAACCTTCTCTTAAATGTTAACAATCACTTTTCGAGCTTATAAATATAGTAAAAAAAATAGTCTGCCAAAAAGTGTGGCCTATTTCGTATACTTTAATTATTTTACGCACTTACAACCTATTATTGTCAATTTTTTAAATCTGTCTGGAATTTTTGATTATTTACATGAATGAAGTAGAAATGTATCAAACTTTAAAGAGCGTAGACAGTTTAAATTAATCTGGGGCTATCTGTGGGCTACTTTCGACAAACGATCCAAATTTCCTAAAAATCATATGAGTATTTTTTAAGAAATAGGTGTAAATAAAATGTATGTTTGTTTGGATATGGAAGAGAAACAAATGGGTGGATAAGATTGAAACTTATATGGTACCAACACCGGGCTAATTATGGCCTACCAGTCATACTTCTCTAAAATCGGACTTGTAGTTGTTAGGGTTAGGATACATAAATGTTAGTCCGCAAAAATCGAGCGACAAACGAACACGGAACCAAAAATCCTACCTGATGTCTGAAACAGATTTCGGTCTAGGATTTTTTGATATCGAATACATAAAAAATGCTCGTTCTTGAGAACGATCACATAACTGCCATTACCTTCGGTAAGCTCAGAAGAAATATATAAATTGGGAAATTTTAAAGTCAAATAACTTCTGAATGCGACTCTAGAAAAACGCGGTTAGTCTCATCTTTAAGGTAAAATCTTGTTTTCAAAAACATGTGTGTAATTTGTCAAAAAAAGCATATACCCTAAATTGGAATGAGAAGTAAGCGTGCTAAATGTTTATATAAGTAAATGTTACAAAAACAAACACAGTGCTAGTGTGAGATATTATCTCTTTCCTTTTCTAACATTTGCTATATCAAGAACTCTGTTCCTCCCTTAAAAAAGGGGAGAATTTCTTTCTATCTCCTTCTGCAAAAATAGTTTAGTTTACCCTTATATTTCTAAATCACTGAACTTGCCCTGTTTGCCCTTGTTTACAAAAAAATATTAATTATATAAAATGATAATATAAGTGTGTGAGCTATGTATAATTTTTACATAAAATAAAAATATAGACCGTTATATAACGGTCTGAAACGTTATTTATACATTAAAAAGAACCTATATTTGATTTTATTACATATTTTTCCCTTTTTTTAGACATTGTCTTTGAATTGGATTACAAGGTTAAATGTAGTAGGTAGACCTGTGGATTGTTAGATGGGTCAAAAAAATTTCATTTCGTTTATCTTTAGTAGTAAATTATTATTATTATATATCTTTAGTAGAATGTTCATCACGTGGGGCAAGGGGTTTGCTAGCGACATAGAGAGAGCCTCCCTCTAGGCTTTAGAGAGAAAGAGTGTTATAGATGGGAACCCTGAAAGAGCGAGTAAACATGAAGTTAGGGTTTTACTGTGTTAGAGTGAGTCAGTTATGAAATTATAGAAGAAGTTAGAGAGTTGACAATTAAACATAGATTCATAGTAAAATGGTCTTTTAGTGACAGAGAAAGTAACAGTGTGAGAGTTATACAACAAGACTAGGAGAAAGTGAATGATATTTTAGTTTAGCGCGAGAGAGTGATAAAGTTTATCTTGAAGATATAGGGGAAGTTATACAGTGGGCACTATAAAGTTATAGAAGAGATAGATTGAGAATTTAGCAGAACTGATAGAGGAAGTGACTGTATAAGTCAAAAATACTAATAGAGAGAGTGACGTATGGGCCAAAAATACTGATACAGAGAGTGACGTATGAGCCAAAAGTACTGATAGAGAAAGTTACTGTATTATCTCAAATTACTGGTAGAGGGAGTGACTTCAAATAAATTCAATTCTAATTGAATTTGAAAATAATTTTAATAAATAAATATTTTGCTGTCCGTATTGCTTTCAATATTTGATGAGAGTATAATTTTTTTTTATCTCAATTCACAAAACAGTAAATAAAAACAAATTAAATCGGAGTGTTATTTATGAGTTATATATTTTACTTTGAATGTTTAAAGTTAATTTTAGAAAGTTCTTTGTTAGATTTATTTGGTTGTGGGATTAACTCAGGAAAGAAGAATATGTGACGGTAAGATATTGGAAGGTTAGATGGGTCAATAATTTAATTTGAGCGGTCTGAAGTAAAGTGTACATCTCGTGATGCTTCTAGTGAGAGAGTGGTAAAGAGGGAGCCCTAAAAGAGTGGTAAAATTTGTGAGAGTGACATGGAGGGGGGGGGGGGGTTAAAGGGTTAATAGGAGAGACTTCCAATTTGGGTTTTAATAAATCTATGCAAATAGAGCATCGAGTTGGGGGAGGGTTTGGCAGGGGTAAGCTGACTATGGGTTGGAAATTCTGGGGCTACTATTCTCTTCTAGGAGGGGGGGGGGGCTCTATTCGGGATCTCATCACCGGAAGTGTCCTGACCAACAGGCTGAAAACAAAACAGTGCTGAGGGGGGGAGTCACACCCCTCTTCAGATCCGGTCGATGGAATTGTAGGGGGGGGGGGGGGGGCTGCTTTCCCCTTCCTAAACCCCTCCCCTCCAACCAATAACTCCCTTTACTGTACAAACACCCTTAGACTTGGGATCCACAGGTTTTATTTCTTTAAAAAACATTCTTCTTGAGCTAAAAGAAGAACAACTTTACCCTACACTATCCCAACATGCCCTACGCTAGTGCCATACTTCTCTCTTATTCTTTTCCTCCGTAAAACTTTAAGAAAATAACATTGCAATCGGGTGGAGAAAAGCGAGTAAGCAGCCGCTGTAATTAAATCAATCTCAAATTGAGTGATATGGTCAAACAACAATTACATTAATACATTATTGGATTAGCAACATAATTAGTTTGCAGAAGAAAACACATTAATTTAATCGACGAAAAAATAAGTTATACGATTATATAGAAAAATATTTAATATAAAAATACCATTTTTTAAAACTGGTCTTATTTTAAAGGTTTTTTTTCTGTATTCCTTACCAAAATTGTTAAAATTTGGGGAAGATTAAAAGACGGGAGGTGGTTAAAAATTGGGGTTATAGGTTTGCGATGAAATTACAAAGCAAAGTAATATATGACCAGTTTTTTTCTGTATTCTTCACCTTAATTATTGTTACCATGTGCAAAATTTGGGGACGATTGAAAGATGGGAATTGTTTCAAAATTTGGGTAATTCGTGTGCGATGAAACTTACAAAGCAAAGTAATATAAGCCTCTTTTTTTCTTTTTTTCTTTATTTTTTTCAGTATTCTTCACCTTAATTGTTTCTATGAGCAAAATTAAAATTTGGGGAAGATTGAAAGACAGGAAGTTGTTCAAAATTGGGGTAACTGGTGTGCGATGAAACTTACAAAGCAAAGTAATATAGGACCAGTAAAAATAAATGATTCAAGAGGAAACGCTTTATTTTGGAACGGGTAGTAGGTACTACAGGGGCAAGGGGTAGTAAATCTGATGAATATAATTTTTAAAAACTCTTCTTGCCATGTGGAAAAGACTAATGGGCGCAGAAGGTAAATACTTAAATTAAGAAGAAAATGTATAATTTAAAAAAAATAAATTCACCCAAATTTCATTAAAATCGGACGTGTAGTTTTTAAGATATGTTGGTTCGAAAAAAATATGGAAAGACCTTCCGCCAGACACGGAACCAAAAATTATCCTTGATGTCTGAAACGGATTGCTGGTTTGGAATTTTATTTCTAATTGCATTGTTTGTTCTTTAGTATGATCACATAGCTAGACCGTACTCGATGTTTGAAGATTATCTAGGGTTTTAATATATTCCGTGACCGAAGCCCCGAGCTGATGTTACGAGTGGACATGTATAAATTCAGGTATATTCAAACTTCACAATTTTATTAGTAAATAGAATATCTTCAAACTTAGACTAATGAAGAGCTCATTTAATATTTATGGAGAGGAAGTAATTAGTTTTACATTTAATTGGAATTCAAGTTCGTGATAGACCAACTTTAAGTCTTTGAATGACTAACTGAATAATATTAAATTTATTTGTATTTATCTTTAAAATTCTAGAAATCAAAAACATAAATATAACATATGTATTCTTCTTATTTTGTGTCTTCAGGGGTAAAAGTCTCTACTGTTACTTTCCACCACGATTTTTGCTTTCCGCCACGATTTTCACAACTAGGCTGTAATGGGATCCTTTCCTCCCTATAAACTAGGGTGGAAAGTTAATGTTTATTCCCTTCTGGAAATAGTTATTTATGTAACTAGGCAGCAAAATGGAATTTTGCTGACAAGTTTTTAAGTTTTAGTTCCGAGCCGAAGGCGAGGATGGGCTAAACAAATTGACTGCAGAGGCGAAGCCGAGGCAGGAAATTTACTATTTTACTGACGAGGCGTAGCCGAGTCAGGAAAATCACATGTTGACTGACAAGGCGAAGCCGAGGCAGGCAAATGAATTAATTACCTGCTGAGGAGTAACCGAAGCATGTAATCTTTAAACGAGTCAGGAATGTTTCCTTTGCTGCATAGTTACATACAATATTTTATCTACTAACGGCAGAAAAATTACACTAAGTATTATATTCCCTTTTTAATGTATATATAAAAGATTTAAAGAAATTAAAGTTGTAAAAAAACAAAAGTTTGAGTCATCAAGAAAGCAAAACAAAGGAAAAACAATTCAGGGTTGCCATTTTTTTTATTAACAACTATTTTTATTTCTATTTTTAGATAATCACTGTAAAATAGTAAACTTTGTTTGTCACTATAATTATTTAAGTTATTTTCAAAAAAGAAGTAACTTTAGCAGAATATTACGCTTAAATATATAAAAATAGACAGTGTGGGAGTATTTATAACCTGCGATGAAGTTACCTTTTTTAGTAAAATTTTCTTAAAATGTGACAGCCTGTTTGTTATTTTGCTGACACTTTGAACTTTTGCTGACACTTTGATATTTTGCTGATACTTTAGTCAAAAGATTCAAGAAAAATGACATTTTGCAGACTGAGGGTTTCTAGGTCATCCAATCAAAACCCCTTATGCTTTGGGTACTTCTTCTTTCCCTCCGTAGCATCTTGGATCATATCCCTGACCAGAGATAGAGATTTCAAAGTTAGTTCACCTAAAACTTAAACTTTGTTGCCCCAAAACTGGATTAATGTTGCGAAAGTTACTTTTCGCAAAAATGTCTTTAATCAGCTATTGTGAACGGATCTCCCTATTTTTATTTATTTATTTATTTTTTTTTTGTAATTTTTGAGTGTACAGTCTAAAACTAGCAAATGGGTTGGGGAGCCAACGAGAACTCGAGATTTTCCCGGACAAAAGGTCGGGCCAACTAGGCAAAGATAAAGGTTTTTCCCTTAGAGAGGTTATCGAATCTATGTGTCACTGGATTTCCCGCACTCTCAACGCACTAACTCTCATTTGGGACAGACTGTAGTATAATTTTAAAGAAATAAAACAAACTTTCTCTCCACGTGAAGTAAAATACTTCAATAGCAAAGCAGCTTAAAGGAGAAGCACTGAAGTATTAGTAACTAATTTCAGTATAAGTAACTAATTGATAAACAAATCGGTGAATATTTTTATTTATTTATTTTTTTTATAGTTAAATTTTCTTTTTATTTACAACTTTACCTCCTGGGTATTTTTATTTATTTTTTGCTCCTATTAAAATAGAGAAAAGTTAAACGATTTGTGTAATTTTTTTTTTATTTTGCTAAGGGTTAAACGTTTAATAATTTTTACCCTTTTAAAATTAATGAAAAGAGGGGTGACTGTTAATGGAAGTCTGTTATTTTTATATAAAATGGGGGGGGGGG